>VKOC01016345.1:0-178037 GCA_009364415.1 Spea multiplicata
CACTTTATTAGGTACACCTGCTCAATTGCTTGTTAACACAAATAGCTAATCAGCCATTCACATGGCAGCAACTCAATGCATTTAGGCATGCAGCCGTGGTCAAGATAACTTGCTTAAGTTCAAACCGAGCACCAGACGGACTGCTCTGAGTATTTCAGAAACTTCTGATCTACTGCGATTATCACAACAAGTATCTCTAGGGTTTACAGAGAATTGTCCGAAAAAGAGAAAATATCCTGTGAGCGGCAGTTGTGTGGATGAAAATGCCTTGTTGATGTCAGAGGATAATGGGCAGACTGGTTCAAGATGACAGAAAGGCAACAGTAACTCAAATAACCACTCGTTACAACCAAGGTATGCAAAATACCATCTCTGAACACACAACACGTCGAACCTTGAAGCAGATGGGCTACAGCAGCAGAAGACCACACCGGCTGCCACTCCTGTCAGCTAAGAACAAGACACTAAGGCTCAGGCTCACCAAAATTGGACCAAATCTCCAGCACCTTGTAGAAAGTATGCCATGACGAATGAAGGCAGTTCTGAAGCAAAAGGGGGTCAAACCTGGTACTAGCAAGGCATGCCTAATAAAGTGGCCACTGAGTGTATACACACACACACACATATATATATATATATATATATATATATATATATATATATATATAATATATATATATAGGGATACTAAGAAAAATTAGCTATAGGAGGTCAGTGTTTAGCATCCAGCATACACCTAGTAATAGGTAATGTAGTTAAGGAGCTTGGGGAAGAATCTATATCACTGAAGCACTCAAATGTGTGAGTCAGTGGGAACAAATTACATTGATAGCGTCAGCAAGACTCCAGCGTAGGAGAACCTTAAAAACAGCAGGGATACATTACTTACATATAAAGCAATTAGAATGGGGGGTCAAGTTGGTAGGGAATGATATACCAGCTCTGTGGGTTTTGTGGTCAATCAACAGCTACATGCCCCCCTAAGCTCTTGGAAACTGCTATATGCTATCCATTGCCAGACAAATATTATTAAATAAAAAATGACTGTGGTCTGTACATGGAGAGCAGGACAGTCCCCAGGCAAATAATGTCTCCAGTGTGCCCCGTGTTGCACGCACTAGTTAATATAGGACAAATTCTGTTGGTGGTGCCCATTATCAGCTCAGCAGCATTAGTTACTGCTTAGTTTGCCTATATAGTAAGGCAGGCCCTTACATTACAGGGAGATGTCTTTAAAAAGAGGGGGATTGGAACAGAATGGACCATTTCCTAAGGAAAAAGTTTTTATTTTTGTATGTTTTGCAGTAAAAGTAATTAAAACAGCATTAGCGGTTTTGTTTATTTCATAATTGTTACTACGAGGAGTGGTAGGTGGCCCTTAGGGATCTAGCCAACCACATATTTAAATGACCAATAGACCCAAATGACCATAATCACTGCATTATGAATACTTATTTATATTACAAAGTTTTACTCTATATCATGAGTTTTACTACTGAACTACATACTTTTAGGTTCTTCTTAGCATTAGCAAAATGCAGACATTTGATTTCCACAGCTGAATCGGATACAGTTTAAATAATTAACACCGAGACAGCAGTGGAGGCAGTGATTGCTTATTGGATAAACCAAGGCCAATAATGAGAACTTAATCAGGTTTGGTCAGAATATGCTAGAGTTTTCACACCCTGGGAATATTAGGCTGCATTACTTCAACACGCCTCCTGCATTGCAATTGATTTGTTGAGAAAATTCAAAAGATATAATTTACCTCCTGTACCAAAGCTCTCTTTGTATAATTAGACAGGTCTTTCGAGCCTATAAGTACATTGCGATGACTCCAAAAAAACGATTTAATACGCTAAATATTTTACGCATTCTGGACAATGGAACATGACCTCAGCACTATTCTTTTCATTAAGCTATTAGAGTAGTAGAGCTGACCTACAATTCCGATGATAAGATATTAGGAGAGGTAAAAGGTGATGGAAATATAAGTGGCTTGCAAAACTTTCTTGTCTTTTGGTACGCTGATTTCTTATCATTTCCTTTTCATTCAGGAAACCTATCCTTATGCATAATGTGGAGCAGGGGAATCAATAATTATTTATATTTAAACTTATAACAAGGATTAGCATTATCTATCTGCTGTAAAATATTGGGTAACATATGCTTATTTTGGAACATTATTTTCAGGAACAAATTTCATAGCGTCACGTTTGTGCTGATATATAATATCCACAGTCTCTATTAGTGTCTTAAAATAGCTAAAAACACATTGTAAATGATATGTAGCAGGGTCTATATGGTTTATGTGAATATACCCATTCCATAGAGAATATCCAATTCTTACCTGCCACTACTTAACAACACTTATTTTGACTTCTCTCTGGGCCTTATATTTTCCTGCATTATTAGCAATTATGCTATTTTATTGATACACATAAAGTAAAGCAGATGTAACACTTTCTGTAAAATGTACTTTATATGTATGCAACATATATAACTATTAAAAACATACTGAAACAGACCCAACGTATATATACCATGTGAACGGCCAACTTAATTTAACTTCCTGTTCTTAGGATTTGCATGATTATTTCCCCCCACTAAATTATCTCCGCCATATTGTTCAGCTGTTCATTGCTGTTGATGGCTTCAGACAGTATTTGCCATGGTGGAATAAGGAGAAGGGACCTTATTTTTGGACAAAAAGATTCACACCTGATATCAGAGTGAAATCAGAATTAGACGCAGCTCGTTTAGATACAAAGTTTGGCCTTATAGTAAACCTAATAATTAAAATACACAAAATAACGTGTACTGGAAACATGTTCAGGTGTACAATCCAATGCGCAATAGGTTCAGTAACATAAGAGGCACACTATTCATTCATTGGATTATTGCTGTTGATTTCAACATTTTGAGCACATAATTAAGTGTCAGGATTAACTATAATGTTTGGTGTATTTAGCTTTGGGATTAATAGGAGTTATTTTTGAAATCCAGCCATATAATAATTTAAATAAATTATATTCTCATTTGAAGGTATTTTATATATTGTATATTGGAGAACACATGGTAAATGCAGAAACTGAACGTACAGAGCTTAGATTATGTGTTTTTAAATTTGTTTGTTAGAAATGTCTAATTTTTCAAATCAAAAAGTCAAGCTTGTTGATTTGGCACTTAGCTTGTTCTAATGTATTCTTCCATGATTCTTACAGAACAGTATACATGATATCAACCGACAATAGTAATAGTCATTCAACAAATAATTTCCACTGATGTAAGATGGGATTAAAACAGTTAACAAACTTTATTTACACACACTTCTGAAAGAAAGCATCATTTTAAAGATATCCTTGTACCTACTCTACTGAATGTCAGTCTTTGAAGATAACTATTAGGGGGATTGATTTGGTTTCTCCTCAGTCATCTGACACACAGTTACTGTTTTGTCTAAGTTGAACAACAACTTTAAACAAAACTTGTTGAGGGAAACATTTGTTTCAAATAATGTTTACTAATAAACTGTTATTTTTGCAGTGTCAAATATGACATCATACGGAAACAATTCCCTTTTCACGAGCATGCCTCAAACACAGCTCACACAATCATTTCCATATGAACACATTTCTACTTAAGAGGGATTTAGCAATAAAGGTAATCTTTTGTTTTTTTGTGACTTTAAAAACATGTCCAGTGTCTCTAATGGAGACATTTTGCCTGTTTTTTTTTCCCGACAACCACTCATGAGCTGCCATATGATACCCTCTCTATATCGCAGTAAAAATATTGCATGTTGTTTCAAATATTTTAAGTTATTGCAACATACATTTATACAAACATACCAAGAAATTCACTTGGCAATGAGACATTGCCTTCACTGTCTAGGTGTTGGTTCTATAATTTGTGTGAAGTGTTCAATGGGTCAGTTGGGGAGATCAGAGATCTTCCTTGTAACCGGCCCATTTACGTTACAATGGTTGCATGGTCCTCTGTAGTATCTCTTCCAGCATGTGTCCCTCTGAGACAGAGCAGTGGTGCTCCACACAGAAATGACCAACGTGGGGAAGAGAGCCTTGTTGAGGTAGGTGCATGGGTTCAAGCCTTGGATCATTTTCCACATACCTATACAACTGTTAGTTTCCCAGCTAATGGCAATTACTTTAAGAAAAAGCTTATGTTTTTTATTAATATTTCATTTTTAGTACAACGACTTACTGTACTGTAAGCATTCTGGAAATACGGCTGCATTAGGTAGCAGATTTGTGGGTGAATACAACCTGCTTTTAGAACAGCCTGACATACTGTTAAGAAGCTCATCACGACGCTAAATCTAGAAGCCTCTGGCATGAAACCTTAAGCTGCATGGCACAGTATGAGAATGGCACCCTTGGGGCAAGAGAATGGGTTTGTACATTAATATGTAATGTTCCCCCATTTTTTCCTGCTGCATTTTTTAAAGTGTCTTCTATGGGTTCTTCCTATTCCATCCAAAAATACAAATGATTTTAGTTGCTATTTTCTACCGCTAAGATTAACAAGAACACAAACTTATACTTACTATAAAGGACTTTTTTTGTTTGTGCTGTTGGCAAAGGATAAATTTGTGGTAATTTCTGTTGCAATGAATAGCAACCGGAGCTGTACAGAAGACATGTATCAAAGAACAAGATTGGGCGAAAATCATCATGGCTATTGGATGATTTGTTTATCTTGAGAAAAAAAGCATAATTACACTTTGAACACAATCTGACACCGATTTCAAGTGTATCCTACATCCTTTAAAGCCTTTGGGATAATTCCTCTTTCTTCTTTTTTGGACTTGAATCATTACAGTTGTTAACTAAGATTTGTGGAGAAGAGCAACACCATGAAAAGGATGCAAAGTAAATTATGATTTTTTTCACCAAAATAAATCTGTATAAATGTTTGCTTTTTTCTTCACAGGTATAATGATACTCTATGTAATTTGCTTCACTGATGCCCTTCTTCTAGGCAAAGGAACAGTATTTGGCAGCTCATGCCCGCTTGTGCACAGACACTGAGAATCATGAGAACTGCAACATGTGTAGAGAAGACATCAAAACTTCATCCCTGCGGTTTCAGACTACCTGTAGTGAAAAGCTAAGTATATGGAGAACATATAGTAAGCGTTAATTGTACAAGATCTAGTTTTCTTCTTAAATCATGATTAAGTGTGGACTGTGGTCACCAACCGGGCGCAGTCTAGTATGTGAATTTTCTCTTATGAATTAACCTTAACTCTTTATCACAGTAAATTATGATTTGTTTAAATAGTTAAATTTTTACCCGTTCTTAGGGGTACCTAGACAATAAATCTGTATTAAGTATTTGTTTTAGTCCTAGTTTATATATAGAGGGAAAGAGAGATATGGGACTTACCTTTATACCCACTTTCATGTTCAGCTTCTATAAACCTTCTCCCCGTTCAAAGACATTCATGTACAATCCCAATAGTAGGTAGTATTTTTTTGTTTTTGTTTGCAGTAAGAGTGTGACAGTCATTTTTATTCTACAGAGGTTCAGCAGTTGTATCCACTCATTTTTTTTTTGTATTCTTCATGTGCAGTTCTCCAGTTCAATGACAAGGACATTTTGCGGCAATTATGAACAATAATCAGCTGAGCATATTCCATTTATATTAATTAGTCAATATGATTGTTTCACTTTAGTAATATAGAAACAAATTTAAAATGATGACAAAGATGTAGTTGCTTTTAATATTTTGGAATTTTGTTACCGTTTAGTGATTAAATCAAATTATTTTTTTACTCGTGCCAGCTTCTGGTGAGAATGTTGTTTATTATCTGAATGAGTTGGTGTCTGGAGATCTCTGTAATAGGTGAGCTAATATACAGTTTAAGGTTTACTTCCACATTATATGCTGCTATCAAAACTATCTAAATACACATCCAGCTTTTACTGTACTGTAGCTAATAAAGAAATGGTATCATATATTGAAACTCGTCATCAACACTAGGTTAGTAACCCAGGGAAAAGACATTTTGAACAAAACATCAGATGTTTACACAATAAATGCATGTATAACACTATTGGCTGCAAAAGGTTTGTTTCCTAGTGTAAGGTTTGTTTGGTATGTAATGATAAGTTCACAATAAATTTTATTCCACTAATTGACATTAATCTGTCATTCAATTATGAAAATATGGAGCATTTGCCATCAAGTCATCTATAATTTGGGCATTGGGTTGTCCAGGTCATTTAGAGTTGGAGGTCTAAATTTTAAGTATTTTTCACATATTTGTGCTTTTATACAGGATCGAGACCAATGATAGTGAATCAGATCCATGTAAAGCTAATGATTCTTCCAATGCTTGTCATTATCTGAATGGCGTATTTGATTAGGTGTTCTGTGTAACATCTAAAAGGACCGTCCACGACAGTGACTGCTTGTAAGACATCCATGTCACCTGAAGGATGTCCCGTTTTAAACTTTTTTCTCTTTTTTTTCTTTCAAGCTTTTACATGCTACGATTGCCACTAGAATGATGGAATGATGAAGTGTTAAAGGGTTAACAGGGTTTGCAAAGTTCCTAGGAAAACACACAATAAAGGAAAGCATGCAGCAATATAATTGGAATACTTTTCTTTTCAGTTGACATTTCACACTAAAATATGCAAGATGATAAAGTAGCAAATTAAATTAAAATTCGTTATGAACTGAGACTAAAGTTTGCTATGTAGGAGCTAGTGTCTACTCTGCAAAAAACTTGCAAATACATATTGTGCGAATGTGAGAACCAATAACGCCTAATGTGTGTCCCAAAATAGGGTTTTATGATAATGTAGGACCTTAATAGGGCTTTCATTGTTTAATGCGGAAAGTGACTGCATCCATCAACCAATCACCTGTATATTAGTGCAGTTTCATATAGACATTTATGTGTTATTTTTTAACTCCCATAACTTGTTTGTTTCTTAACTCATTCAAGAAAGTTCTTGTAAGTTGATAATTAGTCATTTTTCTTTACTTAGTCAAATGCCTGCCAAGGTTAATACAGCAAAGCTATTAAAGCATGCCAGGGATGAAGCTTTCGTGAATATAAGGCAAAACCCAAGACGCAAAGAAGGCTTGGAGTTTTTACAGCAAGATTTAACAGGCAGATAATATAGGATGATCAGTTCCTATTTGCAGTGAAATATATGTTTCTACACCTCAGCCATTCTATAATATAATCCATTACAGTAAGATAATAGCTCAGTGATACTGAGATAAAATTAAATCTTATATCGAAAGCAGGAAACTAGTAGTAAAAAGTGTGTGATTAAAATGTCCTAAAAAAATAGCACTGTTACATTGTTTATTGAGTTGCATAGATAAGAGGAAAATATTATGGCAATAAATTACCCTATAATTTACACTATTGGAAAGTTTAGCCATCTGTATGCCTCACGCGGCATCATTCATTCATGCTTGGAAATGTTGAAATTTTAATATATCCAAACTGTAGGGGAGAGTAAGGTTGATGTAAATAAATAAAAAACTACTGGTGCATAAAATGTATTATAATATATGTCTATATTTTTTCGACTTCTTCAGATTTGTTTGCAAGGGAATGTGCTAAAAAAAAATGGAATATGTGTTTTGCATCTGGTTAGGAAATACAACAATAGTGAACGGATCCAGTGAGAATTTACAGTAGATGGATTCTGTATTATATGATGAATAAAATATGCCCTTAGGCTTTAACAAATAGCACAATGACTTCCTGAAAAATGCCTGTTATCCAGAGACCATTTATTCTCTTATACAGGTACAAGCAGGCTCTGTTTTTAATTTCAGAATAAAGTTAAACTGCAAAGATGCGGTGTTATGTTATACAACGTGGTGTGTGAATACGTTTATGTAACTGTGTATCTTTGCGTATCTATATACTTGTATATATATATATATCCTGAGAGAGAGATGACACAAGCACCCTTGCCCGCAGACTTTCAACCAGCACAATGCAGTGATAATGTCTAAAGGATAGATTCAAAGGCGACGCTGAGCATATTAACGTATTTGTACCAAATTTATTGTGTGTACTAGAGTTCAAAAAGAATGCAACATTAATTATTAAAACCTGCACACTGGATGCCTCTGTGAAAGCTACAAAATGGTCCTTTATAGCATTTTAGAATTTCTATTTGTCGCTGCACAGAAGAATACTAGGATTAATAATTAGAACGCTCTTAAAGGGAAAGCTTTGATGTTTTAGAGATATGGGCCAATAACAGTCATGCTTAGAGATTTTTAACAGAATAATTGTAAAATGCAACAAACCACAGACATTAGATAAGAGATAGGCACCTTATGGTTCTGTAGACGTTGTTCAGCTAACACCAATTGCTAGTTTGGGTTGTGGTCAAACAATAGCTGAAGAGCAGCAGCCTGTCTAACTATTTTTAAGGCAATATTCAGCATTGTGTAGGGTATTTTGGGTGCCAGTGATACTAAGCAATGCCAACATGTTGCTTAGAAAATGTGGTGTAGTGTTTTGAAAAATCCATTTTTGGAAATACCGTAATAGTAAATAGTAAAGAGATAATTGAGCAGGAAATGGCAGAGGGAAGTTGTCAGGAAAAATAACAATCATGTACCCTAGGGATTCAGGAAAATTTCTTGGCAAATCCAAAGTTGGAGCCATTTATAGAAGAACAGCTAAAGCACCAACCAAAGCACCATATCCGGAAACACAGACATACTGCCTCTTTGATTGCCATAGGTAGGAAAAAAGAGGAAATATAAATATGTTATATGATGACACAAAGACCCAGTTAGAACTAAGAGCCAGTCGAGAATGACATCCCGATTGATTAAAAAGGAAGACTAAATGTATGGAGACATCCCTCCTAATTAATGAGTTTAGATGTTTGAGACACACCCATTGATAACAGGTGTATAAAACCAAGCTCATAGGCATGCCCTGACTTTACCCCAATAAACACATTTGACATGAAATGGAATGTCAATTGTGAGCCAGGCCTTCTTATCCAACGTCACATATTCTTTCTAATAGAGTGGAGGCTGTTATAGCTGCAACAGGGGGAGGGGGGCAACTCCTTATTAAAAGACATGGTTTTGGATTAGGGTGTGCAACAAGCTGTAGGTGTGATAGTCAGGTGTCCACATACATTTAGTCATATAGTGTATCAGAAGCAACCCAGAGACAAAGAGAAAGCCAACCTCTTCTGAATATGCATTTGGGCAAGTGTTGGGTCTATTCATTAAGATTTTGAGTGGTCAGATGATTTAAGGGTTAACTCGGGCATTTGCTAGTCAGCAAGAGGAGGGCTTGGGAAGGGGAGCTGTGTATATGTAAGTGAGGGAAGTATTGACCACTTCCTTATGAACCAAGAGTAAAAAGTGTGTTCAATTAAAATGAAAATTGGCACCCAGGAATCCACTGTTAACCTAGAATAATAGTTGCAATTTGCAATATTCATGTTATGCAAATGAGGAATGGACTTAAATGGACCCCATTGAAAGATATGGCCATCAAGTCAATGAAGGTTCCACTTTGTGCCACATTCAAAAAGTAGTTATGGGTGTAGCAGGGCTCCATCAAACTCCTGTCAGTGCCATATAACTAAATGGAGAGAGTTTGGGATACTATTCAATCTTCCCAAAAGTAGATATTCTGCCAGTATGTCTTACAGAACAAAACACTTCAGCTCAGTGTTCATTACTTCACTATAAGAAAGTAGCATTGATTTTCAAGAAGAACATGAATTATTGTCTTGGGTTTGCTGAAAGAGAACAGATGAGTCCAAAGCTAAACTTTATGAAGTTATGTGCCCTGATTGTTCTACAACTAAGCAAATATTTAATTCCACATTAATGTCATGCCAATAGTCAATAGTCAATCATCTTAGGGCAGTGCCATGGTCTGGGAATGCTTTACTGCATCACTGAAACAAATTCTATAGGAGAATATACAGTAAAGTCATTGGGCAAAATCATCTTGGGATGTTTTTGGACCAACTGAAATAAGCAGTTTTCACACAATTGCAAATGGAATTTCATGAAATACAGTGAGCTTGAGCAAGGCTTAGGCACAACAACTACAATGACCTGGCTTGGCAGTAGAGTTTAAGTGCGAGCTAGACCCATTTCCATGCATCTGGATAAGCAAGAAATTTGAGTAAAGAGCAGGTGAGCCAAGGTTGACTTGCACGACTCAGCAAAGCTGGCCCAATCTGTCTTTGCTTCAGGTCAGTGTGTGTCATTTGGCTTGCCCACCACTGGTTGTGAGCAACATGAATGGCCATCAGACCTTAATGCACAAGAAGCTTTTCAGGGTTGACCTTTCACAATGTACAGTTAAGTCAATGAGAAAATAAATGTTTTCCCCCTCCCTAATCTCAGGGGTTTCTTTAAATGGCACTGGACATATTGCAGCTATAAAATTATAAAGAGAATGGATTTGCAGTTTACATAAATAGATAATTCCTTAAGGTTCAAAATGTTATAATATCTAGCCTAGAAAGCAACTGTTCCTCCAATTTGTATACTCCATATTTTATTTCGCAGAAACATTCAAAACTAATATTTCTCACCCAGCATTTCACGCTGTCAGATGTTTGCAGAAAATTATATTTGCAAATTTTTCATTGAGTAGTCTATCTCTCCCGGTTAAATATATTACTACTGTTCATGAAGGAGGACATTGCTAATATTGTGCAAATTCCTGATGCAGTGCAGTGCATCTTATTGGACTTCATCCAAGCAATTATGCTAAGTGAAATCTTCACAGGCTAAAGGTATATATGCAAATTTCTAGTTAGAAAACACAACGGAAAGTTACTTTGGCTGGTTTTACTTGTTTCTCTACAAAGAGTACAGAATAGAGAATGTCATCTCATCTTATTTTAAAACCTAACACTTACACTGGATGGCAACTCCATTGGCTCCATTCACTTGCTAAATCTAAAAGCTGATAATGATACATTACATTCATTTGTCTCAATTGCCACCTTTGGCTCAGGGGCGACCACATTAAGCTGTGTGAAAGATAATGCTACGGAGGTCTGCATAGACCCCTAGGAAAGTGGCCCAGATCTTTCTGGATGAGAAGGTGCCACAGCATTACCTAGGTACTGCCCAGATCCCTAACCCTCCTAGCTCCTTTTAATTCTTGGTAGGGAGGTTAGTGGTGGACAAGGGAAAAAAGGGGGGAGGAATGAAAAGGGGTACAAAGGCCCATGGCCCTGAGTTACATTATGAGTCTGACAAAAATGTATGACTGGTTTAAGACACGTGAAAGTGTAACTTTTTTGCTTTTTTCTGACATGTATCAGCAGAAGTACAATAACACTAAAGATTGCATTTTGAGACATCGTCACTGGAGGGAACTTGTAAGGTGAGTCATGTTTGCTTAACACCTAAATGCAATTGCACAGTAGTTGCTAGTTTATATTTCATGTAAAATAGCAGAAATTCATTCAGAGTGTTACATTAAACACAGTTGCTGTGCCCATATGCATGTTAAAGAGCACTTTGAAAGAATAAACATATCCCTATGTATATCCAATACAAATCAGCAGGAGAGAACAATTTAATGTCTCAGAAGTACACAGAAGTGTTCATGAAGTTGCAGATTTTAAGTTTGACTCTAAAGGAGAATTTTTTTTTGTGTGCTTTAAAATGAAGTGAATATTTTTCAGCATGGCAGCAATATGCATTCCTGTAGCAAGGTGATTATCGGGGCCATATTACATGACATTACATGAACCCCATATTACTAATCTAGTAGCATGGTTTGGAAGTTGCTTTGAAGGTAGGTAAGAGAGAGACTGTGCGTGTGATGATGTGGATGTGTTAGAGCGAGTATGTGTGTAACATACAGTGTTAGAGAATGGGTGTGTGCATTACCATATGATGTTAGTGTGTGTGGATGTGAGAGTATTGTGGTTGAATGTGTGTGTCGGTGTCAGCATGTTATGTTATGAGTGGGTGTTAAAGTATAGTGCTACAGAGCAGGCGTATGAGTTACTGTATGGTGTTAGAGTATGTGTGGAAGTTAGCATATGGTGTTATAGTGTCTTTGTGAGTGTGCATGTTTATGGTGTTAGAAAGAGTTTGTGTGCAAATCAAATGTTGTCCTAAAATTTGAAAAACATATATTTTCATTTACTTTATCCACTCCTGTGTCGTTTAAAGGGTTAAGAATATGCTCCCTCTGAACAGTGCGCTACCATGCCTTTAGGCGTATGAATAAGAGTTCAATACACAAGAAAGCAGCTCTGCTGATAGGAACAACTCCTGCTAAGCTCCTCAGTACAGCATCCACTTTGTACTCGAAAAAATCACCAGCTAATCAACTAGCAGTGGAGAAAATGACCTCTCATTTATGCAAGTTGCTCTGATGCTGACGCACATTTTTCTACGACTGAATTAATTTCATATGTTGCAGTCTCTACGGAAAACTGAAAATGAGAAAATGATTATTATATAATAGCCCCATTATTATAAGTTATATAAAACCAATTTAGAACTACCCTTAATGATTCACTAAAGAAGTGAATCAACTTCTGCAAAACTAACAATTAGTAGACATAAAACTAGAAGTCTTAACCATAAAGGCGCTGTTAAGGGTGGCCATGTAGCATGTAGTCAATATTGCCCCCTGGATAAAGTGGCTTGTTGGATGTGCTCCACTGCTTTGTATATACTGGTAGTAAGCAGAAGATTATTTGATTGTGCCATTAAAATATAATACATAAAACATAAAAGGAAATTTGCCCTAGTTTATACAACCAAAATACCAGGCCAAACAAATATTACAAACAAATATTACAAACAGGGTCAGACACACAGCCTAAATCCTCCTGATGCTGGGCAAATTATTTTTATGGCAATAATTTATGTATCACCCAAATCCTGCCTATTTTGTCTGGTTCAAGAAATCCTTAGAAATACTTAAAATCATATATATTTTTTTTTCTTCTCATACCTCTTTTATTCTTTGGATTTGTTATACAATTGCAACAACTTTAAGGAAATGGAGAAGGAAATCTATATTATATTTAGTGGTTTAAAAAAAGAAATGTATCCATAACAAAGAAAATGTAATCATCAGTATACACTTTATACAGAAGTATAATGTAACTTTAATGGTTTTTATGACATTGAATTTAACTGCTTATGCAGTACCAATAAAATAAAGTGGCTGTTGGGGATTTTAGAATGCCATTGACTATGATAAATGACTTTATTGGAAAAACAAGTATCTGAAATCTAATTTATGTTGAAACATAGAAGGGTCTCAATTATGTCGACAAGTATTAACCATAGACAAAGATCTCAAACGAGGGAATCACTCCTTAAACCGAAAACATGTGCACGACTAACAGACTTTCATTTAAAACTTGATGCATCTATACCCTGATTATTGCATGAATTAAGCTCACATATAAAAATGATAATCCATTAAAAATATTATTATTCCACAAAAACTAAATGCTTGAATGATGTAGGGGCATTTTTTCCAATTCCGTCTTCCACCCTTTATCTCCGTGAGCATGCCCATGAACAAATATGTTTTCTACAGATTGGAAGACCTTACCCTGCCACTTCCCTTTTGCATTTACCACTCATTCCTGAGGTTATACAAAGACCATCATTGATAAAAAAGATGGAATAATGGATGTTAATTCCTGAAACACATTATATTAAAGTTGCATTGACAAATTGAAAAAAAATAGCTATAACTAAGAAATGAAACAGAAAGGTGCATCTCTATAAAATATTACATTTAATTAACCTTTCTCTAAAAATCCCAAACCTCTTTCTAACATATCTAGGTCCACATACCGTTTGTTTTAAGACCATTAGTATGTCATTCAACATGATGTCATTAATGCTGAAGTATTGGAAAGAGTTCAGAAATGCTAGAACAAGAGGTCATAGTCTAAAACTGGAGGGTCAGAGCTTTAGATGTAATCTTAGGTAGCTTACTTTACCAAGAGGATGGCAGAGAAATGGAACAGCCTCGCATCGGAAGTATTAGAGGTTAATACAGTGAGGGGATTTAATGTATTGGATAGGCATTAAGCTATTCTGAATCTAAGACAAGACTTATGACTGGGCAAGGTTTGAGTCTCTACATTAGGTAGATGGGTCAAACGGTTGGTATCTGTTGTCAAATTCTGTATTTTTATGTTTAATACATATCCCTTCATAACGCACATGAATATTTTGGCAATCCTCTTTGTGTTAAAAGATAGTACAACCTAAAGTACATATCAGATGACCATATAACCAGTGACAAATCCTGGGGAGTCCAGGGGGGGCTGCCAAATGCTGCTCAATGGGCTGGTTACTGGCCAGTGTACACTATTGAGGATGTGCCACATTAGCAAAGCCACTACAGACTGCATTAGAAGGTGCCATGCGCCTTGAAGACACTTAGATCCTAGCTCTCCGAAACCTTTTAATGTGGTGCAGACTCCAACCGAGGTGGGGGCAGCTGGCGGCGCTGCCTTAGGTCAGCGATATAACTGCATATAACTAGAAATTCTGAGCGCTGCTGACAGTTAAGTATTATTGTAAAAGAAGTAGAAGCCATGTGTTAAATTGTCTTGCAGAAGAATTTGTGATTGCTCATTTGTGAAAATGCCACTGCTCGGTCATTTACTCTGTGTAAATAAAGTACCATTAACAATGGCTTAGCCTGTTTAGTAAAATATAGCTGAAAATAGGAGGAATACGTTGGAACTTTCACAATAAAGCAGGATTCTTCAATATTCCCATTAAGAGCGTTTTACCAGACTCAGACGAGCAAGAAATGCAGGCCTGTCTTTTTTCCAAAAATAACATATTTTATTTGTTTAAGAAATCTTTAATTGTTCCAGATGCAGTTGAAATTAGGCACTTAGTATGTACGAATTTCAGTTGTTTTTTTTTCAAAACATATATGTTACATTTATATATATATATTATATTATTGGTGTTTGCATATATATATATATATATATATGCATCAGAAACCTATTTTATGCAAATGCAATGGGAGGAGCCATCCTAACTTTCACTTTGCATGATTATTCCTCCCCATTTACTTATTTTATCCCCACTCTGGTGCCATTAAAAAAAAGGTTGGTTTTGGGTGTCCTGTCCAGGGCTTAGGAAGAAGGTCAGTGTGGTAATAGCAGGAAAAATAAATTAACTGACATTCTGGTTGTGTCATCTTTTGCCATATGCTGCTTAAAAACCCCCAGAAAAGAATGTTCTTTATTGTTTTTTTATGGCTCCTTTGACACTGTTTATAGCATCTTCCTACTTCCCAAGCAAAAATGTTATATGCATATGCAGGGTCATTTTTTATTCTTTTTGTCATACTGTTAACTAAGTTTTTTTGCATACCAATGTATTTTTTTAAATTTTTGTTTAAAAAGTGTAAGCAAAAGTTTTTTGTTTTTCTTTTTTTTTTACCAGCAACAGAATGTGTCCAGCCCTTTGCTTACCACATGTCATCTGTTTCCTCTTTACAATCAAGGACCACATTATTCATAGAAAAGTATTTTGAAAGCGGGGGTACAGCCTGTTAATGATTACCCAGCTGGCGTGGGTGGGGAAAAGGGACACCAATGAAATGTATAAAGAGGTTGGGAAAGTTCTCTAAAACACAACATTTCACACCAGAGTGTTAGTTCAGAAGGGAATTACGAGACAACTCCAAATATTCTTAAGCACCAAGGTATGATAACCTTTAAGTAGTTTTGTTTCCGGATAAGCAGTAACTTAAATCTCTAATTTTTAATTTGCTTTTCTTTATAATGTAACCAATTGTATTCTAGTAATTGCTTAAATACCAGGTTATACAAAACAAAATATGTTCTTTTTACTGAAATTTAGTCCAGATCTAAATAATTGATTGGAAACTCATATACGTCACTTTGTTTTTCCCCAAAAAACTTTTGCATAATTATAATTAGATTTAATACAGGCTGACGTTGTGTTGAAACGCACAATTCCAGATTGGGATTGCACCTAAGAACCAAATACCTTGTCTAATCTGCCTATTTAATCTTACTCTCACGCAATAACTATTTGTTCTTCTGCATAGTATCCTTTCTGTTAACCTTTTATTCTTCGTTTAATTTATTGTGTTAGTTGAGCTCAGTTATATTTTTCTAACTATGTATAATTCTTTTTCTGTGTCACTGATTACAGTTGTTATCTCTGCTGGCCTCATCAATATTGTAAATAATTTATAAAACAGTATGATGTATTCATTATTAGCTAACAACTATGAAACGCCTTATTTGCTTGATTTATAAGTACTATATAAAAATGCTTTGAAGCATTATCTAACTGTAATGCTTTTAGAATGAAAAGGAACGATTAGAAAAACTAGGATATGCAGTTTTCAAGGGAAGACCAGGTTCCCAAACAACAAAACTACTACTTTTATATTGTTAATTTGCTATAAAAAAATCACATTTTGCAGTAACATTTTTTATAACCCCCCTCTACAGTATTTTACAATAATCTGTTAAAATTGTAGAAATCAGAAAATCGATTATTAAAAGAAATAAAGTTTTTATAATATTTAACTAAGCTCTATCCAACCCATAACTGTTTATGGATAACACTGGTTACTCCCATATTTATTTTGTTATATGTATATTTTATTACCTGTGGTATTCTATCTATTAAATACAAAGATGCCTTTTTAATATAGTATTGATGCAATGTCATTTGTAGTATGAGTGCCTTGTCATATATTCGATGCCCATCCGATGCAGGTGACTCCTATGCATGACAGGCTTTTTCTCCAGCTTCAGATTTTTGTGAATGTTATAAAAAATTTAAACATGGATAGTGTTCTTAATTATATTTATATAGTACAGATACATGTATGATTCCGTTACTATGTATTACTAAAGCTTATAGTTTCAATTAGGGTCCTGTTTAGTTGGTGTATATTATATTGTCACGTTTGATGATGTAGTACCATGTTACATAAGAAGGCTTTGAAAAATAAACATGTTAATAGTTTATTTTTGTAATTGAACAAAATACAAAGTGAGTAAATGGAAGAAAATTCTAAATCAAATAAATATTTGGTGTGACCACCCTTTGCCTTCAAAACAACATCATTTTTTTAGATTCACTTGGACAAAGTCAGGAATTTTGTAGGCATATACATAGGTGCATAGGTGTATGCTATAACAATCATACCTAACAAGGTATAATGATACGCTAATGATCAGACAGAAACAGCTCTGTAGGAGAAAAAAATGGGTGAGGAACAGCCAAACTCACTAACTTAAAACTCACTAACCAGGGGAAGTACGTTGCTGAAGTGTAATGTCTAAAGTCATCAGCAAGATCCCTCCCATGCAGAGATTTCAAGGCAGACAGGGATTTCCAGATGTTCTGTCCAAGCTCTTTTTAAGAAGAAGCACAAAGAAATGTGGAGGACCTTAGGCACAGTGGTCGGCCAAGGAAACTTAGTGCAGCAGAGGTGCTTACGTGTAAAGAAGAAGGAGTCCTGGAAGTGATGATATGGCCACCATAGAGCCCTAATCTCAACATCGTCATCATCTGGGATTACATAAAAATAGAGAAGAACTGTGGTTAGTTCTCCATGTTGTTTGGAACAACAACTTGATGCTGTTTTGAAGGCAAAGGGTCACGAGATTAATGGAACTCAACATAATGTAACATTTAAAGAGTTTTGTTAGAATAGACACTTTTTTTCTAACACAAGTGCTGACTACTCAACACAGTTACATAGTAACACAAAAAAGACATGCATCCACTTGTCTAGCTCTAAAAGATTTCCCTTAATTACATTGATCCAGATGAATTGAATAATCGATCACTGATTCCTGCATCTCCCCATTTGCTTCTTCTTGATTTCGGTGCATCCAAATATTTCTTAATGTTTTTTTTTGTTTGTGTGGATTGCACTAACATTACACAAAATACTCAGCAGTTTATTTTAATGACTCATTAACCTTTTAAAATTCTACCCAAGCTTAGTACAGGAAATATGGGAAGATGAAGATTTATAGCTATTCTTTGTCCGCCGTGTCTGAAATACTTTCCTTGATGTAAATTGCTTTATGTGAATCTCTGGCATAAGCAGTTATAAAGTAATACACTGTGTTTTACTAAGGTCGTTAGTTAGTCGTAAGCTGAGGTAAGCAAGTGTTAGTGAGACTGAAGAAAACAGCCTCCTACACTTTTGTATGTTTCACAATGTACTCTATATGAGAATGATTGTTTAACAATAGCTAAAAACCTGTAACCTGCTATTTATAATAAATAATATGTTATAATATAAGGTTGTTTTTGTCTAGATGTCAGGACCAAAACCTACTAAGGCTGAGAAGAAAAACCCTTCAGCTCCTAGTCATACTGGACGCAGCGCTGTCCCACCAAATGTCTCTAATGCAGATGAAGATGAGGTTCCCACCATGGAGACTTTTGGTGTCCTTCCAAGGGGTTTCAACGTGAAAGGTAAACCAGGACCTTTATTTCTGTGTAGTACACATTTTTAAAGAGAATCACAGACAAAGGAGTAGAAAAGTAGAAGCACAGATGTACTGTACCCATTTTAACTCGGAAGAAGAGTTTTGTGGTCGGTACATTGGGTTTTACCTAGTAGCAGGTTTGCAAAAATTGAGCTTTATACAGACTTCTCATAAACCTCATACATGTTTGTAGTTTCACTATAAAAGACATTATGAAGGACAGAATGTCCTTCGAACCGTATTAATTAAATCAGCACATACATAGTATGAATCTGGCAGTACCAAGGGCATGTGTGTATAACTGGTGCTGACATAACAGTGTAGACCAAATCTATCAGTCCGATTATTAATTTGAGGTGATATTGCTTTGTCTCCCCTATACCAAATGTTTCGGCTTTCACTTATTCAACTTAAATGCTTTCCTGAAGAGGAACAGGAAGTTAAGCAAGTACTAACTGGGTGTCAGTAGAGCGTTTCTACAGAGGTGCGCCAAGGATTCTGCAGAGAAGATATTTGTAAATAATGGTGACAAGTAATGAATAAAGAAAATGAATTTTACAATAGTGCTTAGGGGGAAGAACACAACTTTTTACCTTGCTGAAAGGGTGTTTGTTAGGTGAAACAGCCTCTCAGCAAAAGTGGAATAGACTGATGCGAAAGATGAATGGGATAGGTATAGGGCTATCCTATATCTAAGACAAGACCAATGACTAATTAAAGGTTGGGTTTTACATCAGGAAAAATGGGCAAACTAGATGGGCCAAATCATGCGCCATCACATTCTATGAGTATCTGATCTGCCACCAAATGATTGGCTTTTGTAATGGAGATTGAAAATATTAATCCAATGAACCAGATATCCTTGTTTTTTGGTGAATATGACAAAAGTTTCTAAACCGTTCCTGACTTGTTGTTCTATCGTATGTGAGTGCATCATATATCCTGTGATGAACACAATAGAAAGCGCTAACAAAAGCCACCTTTATTGATGCTAATTAGTGGTAATAATATGTCACAAAAACATCAGTGCTATGGAATATAGATAATATAGTGAAATGAAAGCTGCAGCCTGACACGATCACCTGTCATCTTAGAAATAAATGTTTTAACATGTGGTCACAGGGCCACTGCTGTAACTAAATACCCCTTCCAGTAATCAATAGACAAAACTGTCCCAATTTTGTCTCAACATTTTTAAATTTAACGTCCATCTATGATTATTTTATTATTAGCCTACCTTTATCTTTTTGGATGATATTGCCACCTCCTAGTCGTCTGTATTTTACCCATGCTAGATACATGTATATATAGCACTTATTATTATGCTTGAATGTTACAGATTACCTGGAAGTTCAGAATGTCCATCTGTTCAAAATGCCAAATGAAAGAAATAAGAGAGAGCATCACACTGATAAGTACTTCAACAGCAAGCTCATCATTCGACGTGGGCAGCCATTCAATATACAGATTGATTTTAATCGCCCTTACAATCCAGAAAGGGATCAGTTTTGGGTGGAATATGTAATTGGTAAGTTTTAAGATACTAGTTTAATAACACTAAATTGTCCTTGTTATACCATTGCTCATATACCCTACACAGTTTTGTGGGAGAGTTTAAAAACGTCATTTGTTAGAAAACATTTGAATTTAAGTTTCAGTGTAAATCTTCAGATGTAATGTTTGGGTTCTTATCTCTCAAATATCTTTTTTTTATGTTTTTTTCTTATCTTATGTTACCTTGGCTATTTATGACATTTCTAATAATTATAGTATACAGTAGGAACACTAATAAGTATAATACACTTGACTAAATCCTCTAATTTGGTGTGCTTGAAAACAGAGATACACTAGTACTAGGTGCTCAGTGCTTTATTAAGATCTTAAAGTTCTCCTTAACAGTCCTAACACTTGATGTGCCCCCATTGTAGGTACAATAAGCTTGTAAATTTGTACATTGTATTTACTCACAAATATAAACGTGTTTGATACAAAAGGAAATAAAGTCAAATATAATAGTTTGATGTCAAAAGAGTAACTTGATTGTTAGGGGTCTCCTCCAAAAACATAATCAACTGCTGTCTACACCAAGGCCTCAGACCAAGCATCTCAGCTCATCGACTAAGCTATTAAATGCTGCCTGTAACTTGAGTCTTTAGTCTTTAGTCAAGCCTATAATTAATGACAAAGTTTGAATAATTTAATTTAATTGCAATCCATTTAACTGAGAAACATCACAGACCTGTGATATACATAACCCTTCTACCCCTTCTACCCGACATCTGCCCTAACTGGTCTTGATATGTTACATTCAAGTTTATACAAGAATTATTATATTGTGTTATTCCTGGGACAACACGGACAATTAAATCCAGGTTTATGAAAGTGTACAGGGCAGGATGAAATAGTAGCAGCCAACAAACTACATTGTCAAGACTAGTGTAAAATAGCAGAATGGTTACGTTCTGTCTTAAAATAAGACTTTAGCGAGGGCTCGCTCCAAATTCTATTCAAATGAATAGGACCTTGAATGTAGCTTGATTTTGATTGATTTGGATGACCACTGTCATTTAATAACAGTATATTGAAAACAAGTTCAATAGTTTTGTAATAACCAAAACCCTTAATAACGAAAGGTGAGGCCCTGTTGCACTATTTATTATTCATTAATAATTCATTAGTTTGCTTATTGAACTCCCGTGGCCAGTGGACAGACCAAACTCATGTTTTTCTGATGCTTACTTATGCCTAATTGCCTGTGTGCTTTTTCACCATAAATCAGGTTTTTTAAATAAATCAGGAAATGAGGTTTGTATCAAACCGTCAAATGAATGACTAGCTATGGTATTTCTAATGAGGATGATAAACTCAATTGTCATTAGATCTGGTAATGTAGCTATCTATTTGTGTTTTAGTGACATGGGTCCATACAAATGCCCATAAATGATCAAACTGATTATTTCATTCACTCTAATTATATATACCATATATCTACATGCATTTAAAGAAGCGCAGAACACACAGCAATAGATATATATAAAAAAATATAAGCTAAGCCACGAAAAATCATTACAAACCACTTACTGCTTGGTGCACACCCAATTTACAATTGGCTTTTCTAAAAGAGAAGATTCCCTTTGTGCTTATTTGTTTTGTCTGAAGCAGTACTTCTCTGTAATATGATGCCGTTTGCTAAAGGAAATGCAGAGCAAATGGAATACAGGAAAACCAAGAACTAATGCCCTCGGAATTAACCCTATTGATGCTGAAAAAAAACACATTTGATACCAGAAAAGAAGCCTTGCTTTATTTCTGCATAAAAATGAATATATTTGTATAGATATAGTTCACATTTCCCCCTGCTAAGCTTTACTTTGAGTTTAATAATAAATGAGATGATTTTCGGTTCTTTGGCTTGACATAGTACTTATCTAAATTTAATTCTTCAATAATTCTAGGTTTACGTTTTGGCTCTCGGATTATGGTGTGTTATATTCTATAAACAATTCATAAAAAAGATTTGCAAAATCTACCCTGTACAAAGTATGAAATCAATGTATTTTTAATATTGTGAAGACTTTAACTGTGTGCTAATTTCATATTTATCCCCCAGATTTAATATTTTGTGATGATTTTTCCATTACAGGCACTTATGATGTTGATATTGTTTTTTTTCTTAGATTATGCATTGCTGCACCACAATAACAGAACCAAATGTGTATCAGCGTATAAATTATAAGGATAACCTTATCCTCATTTCCGCAAATAACCTATTTTTAACCATAGTGGTTAATTTCCATATTGTGCCAAATTATAATCAAATATTCCTTTAAAATTGTTAATAGATGTCTACTTCCCTTTAGTCGACTAACTCTTTATTTAATATCATTGATATTGATGTTTTTGAGTGGGAACACTATATAACCTATTTTTAGTTATAAACATTCTAAAGTGCATCATTATTGATTAGCATATTGTAGAACTTCATGATGCACCAATGAATGAAATAACTTCCAGCCATTGAGATTTACTGCAAAATTATTTCTAAAAATATCAGTTGCATTGAGTGTAACCCAACACTCCCAGTCTACTCAGAATGAGACGTCTAAGATACTTTAAAGACAAAAATAGACCAGACTGCCCTTCTTCGGGACTGCCAGTCTGGTTATTGAATGAACTAAGACTTGGTAAAGAAATAACATTGTATCGTTTTTAACACTGAGTCATTACAACTTCATGAATAGGCAATTATATTGTTTGAGCAATTTTATATTGTGTAAATCCATGTATAAATAAGAAGCATAGACTGGAGCACAGAGAGGACAACATTAAACACAAAGTAAACAATATGCTCAGGCAGATTGCATACTAAAAAACGTGCTGCATTTCACTTGCAAACCAAGCATATTCCAAACACATGTATCTACCTGACATATTTACCTTGAAACGTAGGTCACCAAGTCCAATTGAATGTATAACATAAACAATCTATGAAAGAAGTATTTTACCACAACAGGAAATTGGTTGCCCTGAGCTATAACCAGATGTCTATGAAGATGTTTCCTAATGAGCTTTGTTATATCAGTTTCACCCACAGCAACCTATACACGTCATGCGGCACATGTTTCATATTTGGGTTCAGCTACCCCTAAAACCTCTAAAGCTACCTCTAAAACTAAATGAAACATCTCTACTTAATGTATTCCTCCAAGTTCCTCCTGTAAACATGGTTACCTTCTTGCTCATATAGAGACAGAATCTGGGTGAACATGTTTCTAGTTGATGCTAATTGTAGCTGGAGTGCTCAAGGACACCTATTCTACTGGAAGAGAACCTGAATTATGACATAATATCACAAACCTTTCAGATTTTCCTTGACTGAATTTCAGAAATTGCAAGTATTTTAGTAAAGTAATCAAAGAGTACGTACTTTTGGCAAACTACATTCCATATGCCATTTTAATTTAGCAGTTTTTTTCCCTTGAGTCGTCATTCTTATGTGTATAACCAATATTTTCTCACTTTTTTAGGTCGCTATCCACAGCAAAGCAAGGGCACCTACATACCTATCCCTATAGTGGATGAACTGGAAGTAGGCAAATGGGGAGCAAAAATTATCAACAAAGACTACAACTCTGTCAGCCTGACCATTTTGTCTGCACCAGACTGCATTATTGGCAAATTCCGAATGTATGTTGCTGTGCTTACGCCTTCCGGCATTTTGAGGACAAGCAGAAACAAGGAGGCTGACACATACATTCTCTTCAATCCTTGGTGCAAAGGTAGTTTCACTTAGTATATCCTGTGACTGTTCCTGGTTTTATATATGATGTATGATATTAATAGAGACTATGTATAATCCACGCTGAACATACCGTATATTGTTCGTAATATTAAAGGTGCTGTTCTACCAATATATCACTTTAATGAAATGTAGCATTGGGAACATCATTCCTAGTATTGTTAAATGGCCATACCCTTCCCAGAAAAAAAATATTTCATCAAATAAAATGTTGCCATAGGCAACAATAGGTTAGTGCTATTGAAACCGAACAAAATAAATCTGGTAGGGTTCTTCATCATCATGCTAGAATATGCAATTCGTGTTCTTCCTTTAACTGTTTTTTTTTCTACATTTTTAACTGCATTCATTAGAGGATTCTGTTTATATGGAAGATGAAAGAGAAATAGAAGAGTATGTCATGAACGATGTTGGTGTAATTTTTCATGGAGAAATCAACCGTATTAAGACTAGAAGCTGGGAATACGGACAGGTAAGGATTGCATTTGTTTCTATGTTGTGTACTTCTAGTATTTACATGTAAAAATAAGGCTTGAAATTATACATTCCCGTTTCCAATGTTCACTTAAGTAATGCAGTAAATGCATTTGATTTGTGTGTGAGTTTAACTCAACAAGCAATTACACCTATAAATTACACCTAAATGACTTTTTAACAATCAGAGCCTTTCTTTCCAGTTTGAAGAACAGATCCTGGATGCTTGCCTTTACATAATGGATCGGGCCCAGCTAGATCTCTCTGGTCGAGGAAATCCAATCAAAATCAGTCGTGTTGGATCCGCAGTGGTATGTGTTACATGCACCTGATTTTTTAATTGTAAAATCACAGAGAATAATGGCTTTAAGTGCAAAAACAGACAAAATGATTATCCACAAAACGTTTCATAGGGTAGAGCTTACATTAAAGATAATTTAATACGATTTCTTGAAAGTCCCCTCAGTGATTAAAATATGCATTATGTAGGGCCCACTTGATCTGGAAAGACCCCTTATAATGCACACAAGGAACATTTGGAAAGCAGTCATGGTTTATTCAGAATGGGCACCATTGTACCCCTAAAGCATTCCTAGCGGGAAAAGCACTCATGACCACCAAGCAGCTTCTCTCAAAGCACTGCGTTGGCAAGAAAATTCTATATTGTCCATCTTTCTGTTGATAACATAAAAAAAACAAGAATATCTAATAAAAACATTAAAATGAGCTTCCTTAAATTGTTGAATTCTACCTTCCTGCTTTATTATTTGTCTACTGAATAATTGTATTATTATATTATGGTTTTTTTGACTTCCTCAGATTGTTTCCTGTTGAAATCTTATAAAACAAATGTTTTTGCGACTCTTGCGACCATACAAATGGCAACTTAGGCTTGAGAGTTCCCCTTTAATACACTTTGCTGCCAGGAGTGCATTCTTTAACAAAGAGGCATATTATGATATCTTTGGGCAACCGTGATGGGAAGTGGCAGTCAAATATCCCATGAAGAGCAATAAGTCATTTCTAGTCACTGAATGAAGAAATACAAAGCTTTATTGCTTGTGTCATCAAAGGCTAGATAAGCTTTAAAACAGCTCAAGTGATGCGACAGAGGTTCATTACAGACCTAATTGAGGGTAACAGCTTAACATAATTTGAAAAAGCATACAAAATGATTTGCCTGCTTAAAATACTAGTAAAAATGGGTTATCAAAAAATTAACATTACCAAAACTTTTAGATCACATAAAACCAGATTATATACTAACTAATAAAGGTAAAAAATACTGTGCATGCTTATACAATTATTTCTTTGAAGACAAATCAAAATTTGACTCCTTCCAGGCCAAGGTTTTTAGTACCCTATGCCATTTTGACCATATGTTGGTTTAATGATTCCACGCAAATTATAAATCCTTTTTTTTTTTTTTAGAACAAAAGAGGGCTTTCATTTGAAACCATAGAAACATGCATAAAATGATAACGGTTGGTCCTAGTAATTAAAACATTTATACTTAAATTAAACAATTTTTTGATGAACAATGACCCAGCATCCCCTTATCATAGACACACCTCACATACTTATTTTTTATGTTTGAGAGGGCCACATCCCTTAAACAGTACCGTAAAAGGTAGTATTTTTAATATTTTTCTATATTATTGGCTTAAGGGGTTTGAGAGTAGTGGAGGTTATAATTTTTACAAATAGTGCTAGGGCAATGGGATGTTTGTTAGGGCAGTTGGGTTTTTTTTTTACAGTACTGTGAAGAAATGCTGTAAAGTAAGAATGCTTTTAAAACAGACATGTTAATAGTTTATTTTTTTTATAAAAACAGTAAATGGGGAGCGCAATAAATACTGTGTATATACAATGTAGAATACAATGTAAAATTAGAATACATATACTGTGCAATATATATTAAATGCCATTTTTTTCTAAATTATAGCCAGAAAATGTACTGCAGCAGTAAGGATTAAAGTATAATTCCTTAATAAAAATTATCACACTCACAAACATAGAGTAACTCACTACTCTAGTTCAACAGGAAGAGGACTGGGAGATGTTAGTGAAAGCTCACAACTTTATCTACCGTATCTAGTTTTCAGGGTTCTAATAGCGGGATGGGGCCCTACAATAACTTCCAGGAACCCTTGGTCTCCTTTACACTCAAGATAGTTCTTAATGACTTTTACTGTATGTTTGGGGTTGTTGGTCATGGCACCAATCAGATGCCTCCCTGTTGATATTGCATGATGGATAAGTATTTGTCTATACTTCTCAGCATTGAGAAGACCATTAATTCTGAGCAAATCCCCCACTCATGGAACCTCCACCATACTAAACGGTTGCCTTACAAACATACATTCTCAAAACACTCTTCAGCTCTTTGGTGAATAAACTGCCTTTTGCTACTGCCAGATATTTAATATTTTCTACACCACAGTTCCTGTGCTTTCTTGATTAGTTAAGTTGTTAGGCCTTGTTTCCATGTTGGAAGTATGGCATTTTGGCTGTAAGTCTTCAATGAAGACCACTTCTAATTAGACTTCCATGAACAGTAGATGAGTGTACCAGGGTCCCACTTGTTTTCTCTCGATGCTGAGCTGATAGCTAAATTGTGAAAGAAAGTAAGCATTACGTGTCTTTCATCTTCTGCGCTGCTTCCTTAGCCGACCATCTATGGTCCTCAACATTACCCGTTTATTTGTGCTTCTTCAAAAGGGTTTGACTGAACATCAGGAAACTCCTATCTGCTTTGAAATTTCTGCCTGGGATAGACCTTGCTGATGCAATATAACTACCTTATGTTTTGTTGCTGTGCTCAGTCTTGCAATAATGTATAACTTTTGACATTGAACTATCTTCCGCAACCTCACCTTGTTAATGAGTATGGTTGTTCCTTATCATGTTTTATTCCTCCTACAGAGCTGTTTGAGTTAATGATTTTATTTCAACCTACATATTAAATTGATGATCATTAGCACCTGTTTAATATACTTGTTTAATCGTACCCTTAACTAAATGCATATAAAATCCCTGACTTTGTGCAAAAACAGATGATGTTTTCAAGGCAAAGCTTCTTTGATTTAGGCTATTCTTTCGGTTCACTTAATTTGCATTTCATTAAATAATAAGAATAAACTATTAACATTCTTAAGTTACAATTTCACACCTGACTAAGACTTTTGCACAGCACTGTATATATATATATGAGTCAGAACAGGAGCCAGTGGGTTCTTTGTTGATTTCAGCAACAGGGCTTTTTGTCTAGGTAGGTGTGAAATAGGTTAACTATAATATACATGAAAAGATTAAAATTTTCTTAAGCACTGTTGAAAATAGAGTAGAATAATTAAGGTACATTTGTACTAGCTTAATTACATTTTAATGAAAGAAATTAGAAATCCTTTAGAAGGGCCAGATTTGCCACCACCTCTCTAAGCCCAATGTGGTGTCTTGGGCTCATGAGATTAAAACCTGTAAATTACTAAAATGTTTTTGTGGATGGCATATGTTTATATACATTTTGTGATTGTTTTTTTTTCTTATGTGCAGAATAGAAAGCTACATTTAGTGAGTATATTTAGGTTTTAATGGGCCTGGCATTCCTCCATATGGATCTACAGATGTGCTAATGAATCAAGCCTACCTAGTCACAAATACCTTCTACCAATATTAGGAACATTAGGAAGGTTAATTGCTCCAATATCATAAGAAACTCGTAATTAGCAAACAACATTTCTAGAAGCAAAATTAGCTAGATAATTCACTAGTGTTTAATAGAATGCACCGGCATCATTAAGCAGTAATGGGAAAATGACAGTAGCAGCCCATTGCCAAGGCTCCTGTGATCCTACAAAGTGTTATGAGTCCTGTCACAGCTAGAAAGTTATGCGTGTACTCAGTCTTAATTATTGGTAAACTTATAATACTTAAAATAGGTTACTAAATTTTGGAAAATAATAGAAAGGCACAAAATTACAATTACAATCACCCATTCCACATGATTATTGTCAAGTAACACTGTGACCTTTGTTGAGCAATTTGCACAATTTGCTTTGTTTCAATGTTTCAAAGTCATTTCAAACACCTTTATATTGACTCCATACGTCCTTCTGGTCTATGCATTTTCTTTAACTATATAGTACATTATCAATTAAGTCATCTAAAAGAACAACTGGTAAGTCTCAGAAAAGTGAGGCCTTGCAAAATGAACAGAGGAATGGTAAATGTCAAATTCACACAGTGTTCTTGCATTGATTAAGTATGATTCAAATCTAGTATAGACCAGGCTGGCCAGATGTCCCTAAAGTCAGGGGACAGTCGTCCTTGATTTAGACATGTCCCCTGAGCCCCTCTTAAGCCTAAAGCTAAATCATATTTCCAGGTAACCAGCTATTTGCTTTAAATTGTTTAAAGTGGGGTAAAATATATCTACAACAATCAATAGTATGATAAAAACCTCACCAAACATCTAGTTTATAATTTTGTAAGATTACATGTTTACGCATATTTGTCGATTGTTCCAATTAGGTTAAGGAAAACATGTAGAGTACTGCACAAAAGTACATCACAAAAGTACATCATATCCACGTGTCTATATTCTGTGTTATCATTACTGAAAGTATATAACAACATAAAAATATTCCTGGTCGTAGTATGTAATAGAAACATTTTATATGATTTAAAAAAATATATTTTTAATGTGAGATGTCTACATGCTCCTTGGTCCTTGTAAAAGATAAGTTAGTGGATTCACACATCTTATGCCATTGTAATCGAATAATTTATGAATATTATCACAACAGAATTAAACATGACTAGTTTTATGAAACCATATGGAGGCTTAATTATAAAAAAAGGTTATAGAAACGTACCTGGTTAAACTCAGGAGATTTGATAGAAAATAAACCATAATTGATCAATTCTATTATTCAAAAAAATATTAATCATATTATTAAAGTATAAAGCCACAATAAATGTTTTCTTTTTATTTTATTATGCAGATAAATGCAAAAGATGATAACGGTGTAATAGCTGGCAACTGGAATAATGACTATTCGTTGGGAGTGTCTCCATCAGCTTGGACTGGAAGTGTAGACATCTTGTTGGAATATCAGAGCTCCGGGCTACCAGTGAGATATGGACAGTGTTGGGTCTTTGCTGGGGTTTTCAATACATGTAAGTATAAAATGTTATTTTTTTTAACAGCAATAGAACATTAGAAATAAGATAAGCTTATTCTTGGAATCATTTTTTGAATTGCTACGTCAGTGCGGAGAGGAATATTCACTTTATTACATTATGCCTGATGGGCAAAGAGAAAGCTACAAAGGCTAGTCAGTTCTTGTTCTAGATATGGAATGCTTAATTAAGACCTACTAAGGAAAAAACTACCCTTTCTATGGCAAACAAACAACTGTATCGAGATAAGCATTGAATAACAATGATGCATTTAGCAAACAGCAGAGGTGTCTGACACATATAAATAATATTACAGTAAAATATTATAAAATGTTTAATTATATTATTTTTAACTTCCTTTTTTCTTGGTTCTAGTCCTGCGATGCTTAGGGATACCAGCACGGCTTGTTACCAATTATTTCTCGGCCCATGACAATGATGCCAATCTACAGACTGATGTCTACCTAGATGAGGATGGGAAAACTAATACAACACTTACTAAGGATTCAATCTGGTACATGACTTGTTCATTCTACATTATGACTAATATTTATGTTTCTTTTTTATATTTTGTATGCAAACATTATTTTGGACTTCCATCTCAGAGGTGCAATAACATTGTCAACAATATCACCTGTGCATTTAGATGTTTACCACAGTGCTTAACTAAAGAGTAATGAATGTGTAAGAGCCGATTTCAAGTACGTATCTGTTTTTTAAGTCCAACTTACAGAGTGGTCTGCTTATTTGATTCCACAATAGCATGAATCAGTACTCAGAAGCAGGGTGTCCAGGTTGAAGAACCCAGGCAATGAGAATAGAATATATGACACGAGTTACATTAAAGAAGGAGCAATAATGGAATAGGAGGAAATGTGAAGGAGACACACACACAGTACAGAGAAGAAAGGAAGGTACTTTAAAGTGAAGACCTGAAAGGAAAATATGAAAAGAGTAAAATTAAATCATAGTACGATATACTTTGAAAGTGAGAAAAAAGAGCAGGTACAGAAAACAAGATGAAGGAGAACTAATGGTAGAAAGAAGGTAGAAGAGAAAGAAGGGAAAATGTTTAAATGTAAACCTGTTGCTACTGGAGACCGTGTAGATTAATCTACTTCAACATAAAGAGTAAACCAACTTGGCCCTTTCCTCCAGATAGGCCTCATTGGCCTTAGTTATAGTTCAAAGATGTAAATGACTAGATCCGCTTTACGGTTTTTGAGACACCAGGTTTCATACTGTACAACAGCTATTATACTCAGGGTCTGTGGCATATAATTATATTCTGTCTAATGTTAGAAGACTGAGTTTCACTGAAAAAAAACACTGTTCTTATAGTTATAAAAAATGCAAGATTTGTAGATAGGTTTCTGTGAATACTTCTTTTCGTATGCCAGTGCCTCATTATATCTCTCCATTGACAAGTTTTCCTTGATCCGAGAATTTATGCTTGCTTTGAAATGCCTTGTTAGACAAGCTTTAGATCCTCCCGACTTCTTTCACTTTCTGTTTTTGCCCATTATTAATGAAATGGTCAAAGTTTAACTATGCTGTTTTTTTACTGACATTTTATTGCTGATAAAATTTTACAGATCAGGAATACATAAGTGGGTACTTGAATTAAATCAGTTTCTTCACACTTGGCAGGGTGCACATAATTTAAATAGCAAAATTATCCAGATACTTGTATTGGAATATTGCATGCATTTGAAGTACACTGAATAGAGACATCATGAAGACATCAGACAAACTCCAGCTACACCTCTGAGTATTTTGTTTTCTATTACACAAGTTATGGTGGATAAAGGTGATGGAAAATTCTTCCACTAAAATTTAGGGGTATGTAGTATTATTAAACACATCATATACAGACACCAGACAAGCCAGAAGGCTTGTTGTTCCCTCAGAAATCTTATGGTGCTGCCACAACCAAAAGGGATTCTGTTTACATCGGGAATAATAAACAGTCCAAATGGACTGAATGATTATCTGTCGTTAAATTCGATGTTTTTATGTTTCTCCTCATATATCCTATATCACCTTCCTATTTATTCCATCCACATTGTCCCATCATAACGTGTTTACAAATAGTTATTACCAGGCATTGGCAAGTGTTTAATCTTTTGGAGGAGTGGGCTAAGGTCTATTGGGGCTAGCTCGGCCACTGTGTATGGCTAGCTCTGACTCCTTAGCTTGATCATGCCCCCTTCCTGCCTCCTATAAGTCCTAAGACGTTACATAGTTTGCAAGTATTTCTTTTACTCTTGTAATATATTCCATAATTATGCTTCACAAATTTTAAATTTTTACATATTATGTGTGTTCTTTATCATATCTATGTACCTAATTAACCAGTTCTCTCTGTTTTTCTTTCATCTACATTATTTATTTTTCTCCTCCACTTTCTTACTTAGTTTTCCTTTCTACTCAGTTATAAATAATCACGGATACTCATAGAAATTTTTATGGAGAGTCATCCTGAAGCTTGTCTGAGGTTTCCATCTCAATAGAGTCCAACTCAATTGAGTCAAAATAACTCAGGTGTAGGAAGCCTTCTGTAAATTGAGCTCCCAAGATACTGTAAGTGTCCATTAAAATCCTATGAGAATCAACAGGGATACTTCTCGATATCCTGTGGATGGTAAATTCTCAGAGCTCTCCCACTCACTTAAGCACAAATGACTCTATTGATTTAGCTCAGCTGGACCCTAGGTTTAGTGAATGGACTCCACAGTGAAGAGGATGCCATTCACTGGATCTTAAATTACAGATATGTTCTTTGACAACATTGTCTATCTTCAACGAGAGACATTTTTTTGCCTCATCATAGACATAAAAAACTGAATTTATTTACTCTTGCAAGCATAATTTGTGCAATACTTGATTTGTGTGTATGTGTATATGTAGGCAGATGTTTAGATGGATGTTTGAGACCGTTTTTTTCCTTTTTCACCAAGGAATTATCATTGCTGGAATGAGGCCTGGATGGCAAGGCCTGATCTTCCTGTTGGCTTTGGAGGATGGCAAGTAGTTGATGCGACACCTCAGGAGACTAGTGATGGTAAGTGTTGAATTCTACTGCTTTCCATATGTGTGCACTGTACCTGCAGTGGAAATGCATTATGTGTATGTATATATATATATATATATATAATTCAATGTTATATTTAAGAGGTCCTTCATTATGTTTGTACTCTTGATTTATTTAGAATGAAGGGATATTGTTGCATTCAATGTCAATCAGGCTACAGACTGCTACTGCTCCCTTGTATATGAAAACTGTATATTATTATTATTATTATTATTTATATAGCGCCAACAGTTTACGCAGCGCTTAATACAATACATATATTCAAGGGATACGACAAGACAAGAATTGACAGACTAAGACAAACCGATACATTTGGTGGAGAGAGCCCTGCTCGCAAGCTTACAATCTAGAGGGAAAAATGGGGCGACAAACATAATGCATAGAGGAAGGGTGAGAGGTATTGTGGGGGGTATCGATGACAAGGATGTTTTAGCAGCTAAGATGGTATGCGTCTCTGAAGAAGTGGGTTTTTAGATGTTTCTTGAATGTCAGGAGGGAGGGTGAATTCTGAAGGTTCCTTGGGAGTAGATTCCAGAGATATGGGGCAGCTCGAGTGAAATCTTGTAAACGGGAAAAGGAAGAGGTGACGAGTGAGGAGGAGAGCCTTAGCCCATGGGAGGAACGTAGGGATCGAGTAGGAGAGTATTTGCTAATGAGGTCAGAAATGTATGGAGGAGCAGTATTGTGGATGGCCTTATATGTCAGTACCAGGATCTTAAATTTAATTCTAAAGGTAATCGGGAGCCAGTGGAGGGTTTCACAGAGGGGGGAAGCAGAAGAGGAGCGACGTGCAAGGAAGATAAGCCTAGCAGCGGCATTTAGGATAGACTGTAGGGGAGAGAGTCAAGACAGTGGAGTGCCAACCAGAAGAGCGTTGCAGTAGTCAAGACGGGAAATGATAAGTGAATGAACCAGAGTTTTTGTGGATTCTTGGGTGAGGAATGGGCGGATACGAGAGATGTTTTTTAGGTGCAAGCGGCAGGATCTGGCGAGGGACTGAATGTGAGGGATGAAGGAGAGGTTTGAGTCAAGGATGACCCCAAGGCATCGGGCCTGGTTAGTAGGAGAGATAGTTGTGTTGTTAATGGTGATAGAGAATTCAGGTAGTGGAGTGGAGATGGAGGGAGGGAAGATAATGAGTTCCGTTTTAGAAAGATTAAGTTTCAGGTAGTGTTGTGACATCCATGAAGAAATAGCAGACAAGCAGCTGGTGATCCGGGACATGAGAGATGGAGAGAGATCAGGAGAAGACAGGTAGATTTGGGTATCATCTGCATATAGATGATACTGGAGGCCCAATGAGTTGATTAGTTTGCCAAGAGAGGAAGTATAAAGAGAGAACAGCAGAGGGCCAAGGACTGAACCTTGGGGGACACCAACCGAAAGTGGAAGGGGCGATGATGTGTTGCCAGAGAAGTTGACAGAGAAGGAACGGTTAGACAGATATGAGGAGATCCAGGAGAGAGCTGTATCTCGAATGCCTATAGAAGCAAGTGAGTCAAGAAGAAGGTGGTGATCAACAGTATCGAAAGCAGCAGAGAGATCCAGTAGTATTAGAATAGAGTAGTGACCTTTAGCTTTGGCAGAGAGCAAGTCATTGGAGACTTTTGTTAGAGCTGTTTCAGTAGAGTGAAGGGGTTTGAAACCAGACTGTAGAGGGTCAAGGAGGGAATTAGAGGAGAGGAAGTTAGTGAGGCGATTGTACACAATCCGTTCAAGCAGCTTAGAGGTAAAAAGGAAGCAGAGATATAGGGCGGTAGTTAGTCAAACAGCTGGGATCTGAGGAAGGATTCTTTAGAATTGGTGTGATTAGCACATCATGTAATATGCATTCTATAATATGACTAAAAATGTTTTCGTGGAAGGCCAGATTCGATTTTGCCAGAAAACATATAAAAATGACTGCCCCCAGTATTGGAACAAAATTCTTATTTTTCTGTGTCTGCGCTAACAAGACATATTTTGTTAAAAACGGACCAATCTTAAATCTAAAATAAACTAATGTTATTTAAAATCAAAAACATAGTATAGAATATATGAGGAATGGATGGTTATACCCTGCAAAGCATTGGAAGGAGTTACAGATTTATAAAAGAATATAAGAAAATATTCATTTTACTAATCCATTGATCATATAAATGTCAGGATACAGCTGGTAAACAGGAGTGCCGGATTATATTGCATCTCCAAGCAAGCAATCCTATAAAGTCACATCGTTCACACTAATCATGCTCTGTGAGTTAAATGCCCCCTTATGTAAACAGCTCCCCTTTTTAACCCCTTTTAACAGATGAGGTGCTAGATATTTCATGAAAAGGTGGTCCTACAAGACCCATGACATACCTGGTACATCATTGGTTAAAATGATGGAAAGAGACAGTAAAAATGTCAAAATTGCTGTGCCGTAAAATAGCCATGGTCTTTAAGGTTAATACATTGTGTAGGTGTTTTTATGTGAAGTATATCATTCAAAAACATAATTACAATCCTCGGGACTAGATTTTATTTGTTTTGGCCTTTTTGTGTTTTTAAATAATATTGGGCTTTGTTTTGCTATTGCTTTGTACACAATAGAAGAGAAATGGAAGAGCTTGTAAGCTGTCTGTTTACTCTGAAAATATGTAAAAAATGTAGCCCCTGACGCACACATATATTTAAAAGGTCAGTGCAATAGACAGCCACACCGAGGTAACACCTAAATAGATATTAAGTTAAAAAAGATAACCCCAAAAGTCACATCATACACCATCCATGTATGAAGACCATTTCCCTCTATTTCTTTTATATTTTACTGCATGTCATCTATTGCAAAACTCTGTGTTTGACACTACATAAATATACATGTCTGTACACACAATTACTGCGTGGGGCTATAAATATTATTATTATCATTATTTGTGTTTATTGTTTTATATTGTGTCATCATAACCGTATTACTGAAAGAAGAGAATTAAGAAGGCATACTACAGGATGTAACCACTTACATGGAGGCAGTAACTGCATTAAGGCAACAATCTTTTACAGGGAAAATGCCTTACAAAATGACTCATTAGAATGCTTTAGTTACATATTTGTGACAGATTCATAAAGCTCCACCTGGTTTAGGTGTTACTAACGTACACTCTGTCAAATATATATATCTCCTTATGTGCCATTATGGAACCCGAGTCCTTACATCCTCTGGTACATATGAGAAACATAGAGAAATCCTAGAATCAGATGGCAGATAAGAATCATTTGGCCCGTCTAGTCTGCCCATGAGAGTCCTGTAATGTGTTTAGCGATGCTCAAATGAAGAAATAAACAGAATATGAAGAATACTTAAGAGCTGTTTTAGGAGCAAGACCAGTACTGCTATATTCTAAGCTTCCCAGAAGTTGCAAAGCACTTACAATGTGATAAAAAGAAACATTACAGGCAATGGATTTCTTTGTTTATGTTCAAAATAAATATATCTAAATATTTAAGGTAAGCATGGCTGAAGATTCTTAATTTGCCTCTTTAAGCCATTGTCCCTCAGAGGTTCTCCTATAGGTTTTTCCTCTCCTGAGTGCTAAAGGCTGACTCTCCGAGAGTCCAGAGGTAGCCCTTATTTTGTTTGTCTTTATTGCCTGAAAAAAAAAATACCAATAGCATGTCTCCCTATCCAATAGCACCATGATAACCCTGTAGGATAATCATGTACTATAATAGACTTCCATATGTTTATACAATATATATTGTCTCTTGGTTTTCTTTTAAAATGTGGTCTGAACCGGCATTTACAAAAGGTAGGATGGGTGCAGGTATGAAATGGGGCAAATTGTTTTGTGGGCTATGTTATGATTTGTGGGGATCATTTAACAGTATTAGGGAATTAGGTCTTTCTATGGGTGGAGAATTCAATACGTATGAATCTGTGTGTGATAATGTCAGCTTGTATTATTTAATGACCAGTAAACATGTGAGAAGGTTAGAGATCTGGATGGAGACCTGGAAAAATCTTTAATAACAGAGAGATCCACAAATCAATGGGTGTGAAATGAGGACTGGGTTGAGGACCCCTGCTTGTAACAAACACATGCAAGATGGAAAAGAAGAAGAGGAAATGTATCCCTGGCTCCATGTCTGCTCCCAGGTACCAAGTCTGGGCCTGACGTTCTGCCTTCTGGACAGCTACATCTCCTCTACACTTCCTGGGTCCAGTCAGTGAATGCTGTTCTCCCACAGGATTTATAGGAATTCTATCCCTTCAATATTAACACCCATCGGAAGTTCACTCGAGTACACGAGAGCTGCTCCAAATGATCTACTCTAACAGGAGATGGATAAGAAGATAGCGCAGCACAAAGAGCTAATTACCCAAACCAATAACTAACTAATGTTTAAATACAGGCAGAGAATATACAATTACAGGGCAGAGAGTATATCTTTCTGTAGATGAGGTGAAGGTGTTCCCATATATACATACAAAGCTGAAAACGGTCCTGGCTTCCCATGGAGAAAACCGTGTCCCGACCCCGGCACTCAACGGGTTAAAACTCCTCAACCTGACCCAGAACACATCAGCGTCTCTTGCATTATTTACATGACATCATTATGATATCATCGCTACAGGCACGCCAGACATTATAGGCAAGTTGTTGCTGGACACACTCTGCCTATATTGTAACAATGTTATGACCTTCCCCAGTTAAAGGGCCAACTCTGTCATATATGGCAGCTATTTATGACCTCACTCTAGCCAAATTCTGCCCTCATACTACCAGTAACTCCAAAATAATGCGTTTAGGGGCACGTCAGAGAGAAATCGCCCCACAGTTGTACTTTTTAATGCCAGGCTGGCTGTTCATTAGAAGTATAACTGCTGCCTGATTTGGTTTGTTTCTCAATGCACTTCCCCTGGGAGCGGAGAGATATTAATTCTTATTACATCATAAGTTGTTTACAAGGTCTTGGAGCATTATAAGAAGCCAGATCCTATTTCCCAGGAGCGGCGTAGCCGGAGCTCACAGCTAATCGACTGCGTGCCTACCTAACAGGCGTTGCCGGAATAACCAGCTTAGCCTACACGTGACAGCATCTCCCTGTAAAAGCCCAGGCGTCTGATAAAATATTTCACTTCTATAAAACAAACCAGTTTTAGACTTTATTAGCACCGATTTTGTCTACTTTTGGATAAGGCTGTGTTGAGAGAGACAGGGAGTTATTTGTTAAAGGACTAGGGGCCCGGTGCTTAAGCACTTCATTTAGTGAGTAGTAGCTGTTTAAAACCCACTCCTGCTACCTTTAATAGGGACAGGTGCTGCACGCGCCCCCCCCATGGGTCCCCCCTCTTCTAATTAAGCCACTGACCACTAATGGTCACTGACGTGATTCTTTTACAGTTCAGCAACTTCTTTTTTATCTTAAAAAATCTTACAAACTCTTTCCTGCCCCCTCCCAACAGAACCCAGGTTCACAACTGAATGGGGAAAGAGATGTAACTGGGGAGGAATAATCATGCAGATTATTTGGATAATGTACGCTACCCGGAAGTCTTCCTCTTCTTGGGAGTATGTACGCGTGTAAGGCCAGAGCGAGCACCAGGCAGCCTTTAGCCGGCGTAGCCATGTGACAAACATTCTCCATGTTTAAATCAGCTACTTACTAAGTGTCCTAGAAGATGAGTAATCTATGAGCACTCGGCACATCCATATCCTGCACCATTATGATGTCGTACCGTATAATTTGCTAAGAATATATAACATGGGCAGTATTACACTCCAAGCTCCTTCTACCAGGTGTTTTTTCTATTTTTATTATAGAATATTAAAAAATATAATGACGTTCTAATTCTGTGACTCGATTTATTAAAGGATCACAAGACGTGTATTATTCATTCTTTAATAGAGGGATTTAGGACATTGGCTAATATCTTGAGTCATTCCCTTTATCCCTTATATGAAATCCTAGCTTACCTACACACATAAATATGTCTACCTTGTGGCTCCTCACCTGCCCCCACGCTATGGAAGCTGTCACACTTGTACACAAAGCAGTGGTGAGCCTAGGGCACGGGGATCCTGGGTTCTGTATTTCTGTCCCCTCATAACTAAAACACACATACGTACTCACACGCAAACGTAATTAAACAAGCACTCTAACCCCATACATGTACACATACATATACACACTATATCTCTCTCCTATTCCTCACACCACGAACCCTAGGCTTACCCCTGACACTCGAACATATGCCGAAATGCTTACACCATACACTTACACATACTAACACTAAATCCTAATACACACGCATGCTAACAACATACACAAACAGTATTAGAAGTCACCAAATGTTCCTTATGGCTGACAAATACATTGCCAATATTAGTACCAGAATGGGAAATCCTACAACATGTACGTAGTTTTAGGTATTACAAGTCCCCCATTTTTTATGAATGTGCACCCACACCTTGCCCCCACTCTGGAACGTCTCGTCCTGCATGTTCTCCACACCCTGAACTTGGTTCCTGAACAGGTCGAGACCTGAATTCTCCAGAATCCAATAAAACCCCTCATTGCGGCAGGCGTGATTGGCACTCCTTGCATGAAAACTCAGCAGGCATTCATCAGTATCCATGAACCCAGCTCCATGTGTAGAACTCTGCCCTGGAACCAGTCTTTATAATTATGGAGGTCAGACCGAAGTGTGTACAACATGTCCAGTGACGCATTAAAAAGTCATTTCAAGTGACACAACCCAGACATTATCTCAGAATAATGCTTTATAACGAAGCTGCCTGGAACATGGCTTATTCCAAACATGATGAGCGATGTGTATCCGCGTTTAAATGGGACTTCCTCTCGGGAAACAACGCCAAAGTATCACATGGCTGATAACAATGGCGGCCTCCGGGTCTGCAGATAAAAGAACGTTTATTAACATTACATTACTGTAAACTGCACTATAATTCATCATAAAGGTATATGATTGTAATATATGCACTCTCTACCAGCAGTTATATTGTTGAGGATTGGCCTTTATTGATGATTATTGTTTTTGATGTTAGTGTGTGTCAGCTGTGTGTGTCTGGGTATGTCAGTGTGTCTCGGTCAGATTGTGTGTTAGTATGTGTGTCTGGGTATGTTAGTGTGTGTGTGACTGTGTGTGTCTGAGTATGCTAGCGTGTGTTTGTTAGTGTGGGTGTCTGGGTATGTTAGTGTGTGTGTAGTATGCTAGTGTGTGTGTTAGTATGTGTGTCTGGGTATGTTTGTGTGTGACTGTGTGTGTGTCTGAGTATGCTAGTGTGTGTGTTAGTATGTGTGTCTGGGTATGTTAGTGTGTGTGACTCTGTGTGTCTGAGTATGCTAGCGTGTGTTTGTTAGTGTGGGTGTCTGGGTATGTTAGTGTGTGTGTGTTAAAGTATGTGTGTTTCATTTTTGTTAACAAAAGGAAAGATATAACTTAATGGCAGGGGTGGGCACCAACATTGCTCATGGCTGACATTTACTGGGGTCTGTGGTGGGCAATTTAATGATGTTCTATGGACCTTCACAAACCTTGCCATGGACACTGGTGTCCTAATATTAACACTTTGCCTGCCCCTGCTCCCATGTTGTACATATAAGGCGTGTGTCACAATTACATAGTTTATTTTAGTTGTTAATCTGGGACAAATTCACATCTTCCGCTATTACCTGGGTGCGTATACTTCCACATTCCAGCTATCTATATTAGTCCGCAAAATGCAACAGAGCACCATAAATCCACACACTTCTACAGCACGTATCAAGATTATTATTATTATTATTTATTGTTTTATGTAGCGCTATCAAATTCCGTAGCGCTGTACAATGGGTAGACAGCACATGTAGTAATAACAATTTGACTTACAGAAACAACAGTGAGGCTGGCTACCGTAACTAGAGGCTACTAGAGACCAACAGAACATAATACTGTGAAGCACAGATACACAGCACCCCTATACACTGCTACAGTACCCACAAAGCATTGCATCACCAGCAGCAACATATAGAACTGTATGACACAATGCAAAGTCCCAAATACACAGCATCTCATATCACAACCCAAAGACTGCCGCTGGGGCTCCCTCTAGTGGCCTGATAGCGTTACAGCGTCACTTTAGTGTTTTATGGAGAAAGAGGATATGACCAATCACAGAGCAGGAAGTGGTCTTGTGGACCAATTAGGTGGTGGGTTGATGAGGAACAGGAAGTAGCAGCGGCAGAAGAAAGATGAGGAGAGAGGAGTTGGAGCTGGGAGTGAGAGGCTCCGTATATGTATGTATACATTTATTTATTCCAATGTCATGGCTGTATGTGAGCAGGCTACCTATAGTAACAGACATATATATATATATAGGCTTCTATGACATCACTATATAGCGACAGTATAGGAAGACTTTTCTATAGCGACCTGTGGATACTACAAAGAAGCTTGTTAGTTTACATCACATATATTTAGATAGCGCCGGCACATTCCGTAGCGCTGTTACAACAATAATAGTTTAGCTCCTAGACCGGAAATGGGCTGATATTTTACACATTGATTTTCCTATTGTTTCCTTTGACATCAGCTGTGTGTGGATTACTGTCACCTGTGGTGAATACATCAGTGGGGAAAATATCTAAATAGATAAAAAAAGACAGGAATAGTTTGGGGTGAAGAGACCAATGAGCCCTTTAAACTGTGAAAAGTATTTCCTCCCCGTCACCTTGAATTTGAAGCTTTAATTAACAGTGTAACAGAGTACAAGAGCGTATTTGTAGATGGTTCGGGGGGAATATTTTGGGCAGATCTTCCAGTTTTCCTTTAAGAACCACATCATGTGTGGGTGAATGTATGCAGTCACTGTATAGTTCATTATGTACAATTACAATGCATACTATACCCAAAAAAAGAAGAATTGAGTAGAAAATCTGATGACATCTAAAAAAAAGCAAAACGTGATTCCTCATCGGCAAAAAGTTTATGAAATTTCGGCAAAAAGTTTATGAAATTTCCCCCCCAAGTTGATTTGGATGGTAAAAGGTCTCACTCTCTATTGATTTTTTGATCGATACATTTTGGATGTCTCTTTCCCGGCGGAGATCTTCCCATTCTTAATTTTGTGGCTGAGACGTCCCCTTTTCTTCCTGAGTTTCGAATGACCATCTGTTCCGGTAGCTGAAGCTGATGGATGTGATATTGCGTACAGATCACAAATTCCATAGCGTAACGGCTTTGGTTATTTATTACATTACCTGAAAGGGCCATTTAGTGCGTAAATGCTAATGTACTATATCTCATTGATTCCCACTAGCGTGCTAGAGTCACACGTTCTCCAGCTTCCTAACACGGAGGGAAGAATAGTATTCCTTAGATCATAAAGGTTTCTCATGCGCGGCTGGAACACCTGCTTTCCTTGTTACAGGGACGGGAGTTCTGCTTTGGGCAGGATGGGAAGCCATATAAATGTGAGATTGGCTACTGTTGTGGGGATGCGGAGTGCTGCACCTACTACTATGAACTGTGGTGTAAGTATGACCATATGTATTGCACGTGGTCCGGGCGCAGTGGACACATTTCTCCGTAGGTACTAAGTTTCCGTTAACTTTCTATGAATGTAGTACCATAATCATGTTGAAACATTTTCCTTACATTTCCTTTTACTTTTTGGGGGGGGGAAGGGTGAAAATGACTTTCTTGCACACAGTATACACAACTGTTGAAAGGTTTGGGGTCACTTAGCTGTTTTCATGGAAAACGAGGACATTTCTAGCTGTAACATAATTGTGAAAGGGTTTTTTAACGATCAATTAGCCTTTAAAACGTAAACTTGGATCAGCGAACACAACGTGCCATTGGAACACAGGAGTGATGGGAGTGATTCAGGGCCATTGGAACACAGAAGTGATGGGAGTGATTAAGGGGCATTGGAACACAGAGAAGTGAATGGAGTGATTTCAAGGAGGCATCTGAACCACAGGGTTGATTAAGGGCCCATTGGAACACAGGAGTGATGGGAGTGTTTAAGGGCCATTGGAACACAGAAGCTGGATGGGAGTGAGAAAGGGGCCATTGAAACACAGGAGTGATGGGAGTGATTAAGGGCCATTGGAACACAGGAGTGATGGGAGTGATAAAAAGCCTCTGTGCGCCTATGAAGAGATTCCATTAAAAAAAATCATTCCAGCTACAATAGTCATTTACAACATTAACACCGTCTGCGCTGGATTTCTGATCCATTTCATGTTATTTCTCCAAACCTTTGAACGGTAGTAATTATGGATAACTACGGCAGCAGGTCGCTCCGGGCAGATGTCTGGTGCTTTGGAGATTACTACAGTGAAGTATTATAATTATTTTTGGCATTTCTCCCTTGCGCAGGGTTCTGGTTGGCGTGGACACTTATAATCATGATTGGATGCTGCTGTGCATACCGTCACCGCCGAGTGAAATTAAGACATCAGCAGGAGCAGAGGCAACGAGAAATCAGCCTCATGGCCTATCAGGGAGTTGCCTCATTCCCAGCGTCGTTGGGTAGTTGCTTTTATTTTTCTGTTTGTGGCGGGAGCTTCTATTGAATGTATGGAAGGAAGCCTTTGGGTCTTAACCACATAAACAGTGCTACAAGACCGCTAATACCCCACCTGTGAATTACTTTAGTTAGCGATCATAGTAATAGCTGTGCAAGCAAAACGTTCAAATATTGTTTGTTAAACTTTCAGAAACCTGGACGAGCTGCAAGTTGCCTTCCTATAGTGAGGTCACTCAGGAGCCCCCAACACCACCGCCACCCTACTGTGAGATTTTGGGTGAAGAGCCAAGGAGCACCGATCATCCTCCCTTAACTACAGCGGCACGCTTGGAGCCGGGATCTGCAGAACACGGCATATCGTTAAGTGAAGCTCAGGGTCCTTCAACAGATGTTGTTTGCCATTCGAGTGCCGAAGAGGTAGACGTGAATGGCAGCGAGAGAAGACGTCACATCACAGGAGATTCCGGGATAGTACTTTGTGAGCATGATGACAGGGGCGAGGGTCAAGGTGAGAGAGAAGGGAAGGAAAGAGTTGACGAGGAGAAATAGCTGAGAGGAGGATGAAAAAAGTTAGAACATTTGTGACCATTTTAGGGATCACAGGTTAATAATGACTCTGTTTCCATCTTCTATGAGATGTATTATAGGACACTGATTCCAAAGGGCTGTTACTCCGGGGGGGTCAGAGGCCTCGCCATCCCTGATAACCCCCGTCTACTTGGCACTATCGTTGCACTGATGGCATCTTCTTTAAAAGCTTTTGCACTTTTGTTTTTTTGTAAATTAATATGCAAATTTGAAGGACATTTTTGTTGCTTGTTTTGTATAAACACGAGACTTAGTATTTTGTTAAGCAAATAAGGGAAAACTGTTCAAACCATTTATACCCATAGAGCGAAAAAATGTTTTCATTTAGGAACAATTGATGTTAGAAAAGGAAATAAACAGATATAATTGCTTCCTTTTTAGTGTTCCACACACAACAGGTTTATGTTCGGCTTTAATGTTGTAAAATAGACACAAATCTGAGCTTCCTTGTAATACGAAAACCAAAGTTCGGTCCAATCTTTCATCTATTAACCGCACAGGTCAGATGGCCCCCGGGGCTTCTATGGAACTCTAATAATAATCAGCTAGCCTTTTAAATGCCACAGAATGTGGTGGAGTATATTGTGAGCAATACTTCTTCAGGAAAGCAAAAGCCTTAATCCTTGGCTCACCATGGTAGCATCCTTCTTATCTGGTTACTAATCAGCTCCTCTTTCTAAACAATGACTACCTGCGCTTGCTATCCAGCTTTAAAGTGACGTTACAGCTCGTTTATGATCATTGTATGTCATCACTTCCCACCATTGTGACCAGTTTTCCAAGATTGTCATCATAGTAGTGATATATTAAGCGTTATTAAAGTGGATGACGGTTCTGAGTGTCTGTCAGGTTGGCGTCAGGGCAGTGACCATTGACAGGTTCCCTGACTTGCTCGTGAAACCCAACGGAGATTTAGCTCATAGGGGGGAGCGGCTCAGGAAATAATGAATTGGAGTAGGAGCCGAGTGCACGAGATATACCCCAACGTGTGCCCTCAAAGTTTGGGTTTAGCAATACACCCACATAATGAGTGATCCACACCTCATGCACTCATTTTAGAATGAGACTATAAATAAAATGACCGGCGTGACGGAACACGCTTAGACCGACTGCTGCCTTGAATCATATCACCCAAGGACTACACCCTTTTACATTGACAGACTCCGTAACCGCTCTAGCGACTTGTGTATTTTTTGCTTGTGTGATTTTGGAAGGCTGGAGCCGTAGCCTCAAGTTGCTTTTCCTGAGAATGAAGACTAAGGGAATGAATAGATTTTAAAGACCCCCCCCCCCCCCCCCCGGGATGAAGAATGGCTGAGGATTTATAACAAAAGTAATGCAGCAATAATTTAGCTGTAGCTCTGTTTTAAGGCTTGTGTGTTATTTTTGAGCTCTGACTTGATAAGGAAAATGGATATAACCATAATAAACCAGGAGAAGATGGAGTCTTCAGTCTATGAATAAACCTCCATGTATGGACTCTACATATTACCAGGTAATACAAGCCAAAGAGCAAATGCATGGGGGGGTCTGACAAATCAAACATGCATGTGCAAGCAGGAACACCTTAGTTATAAAGAAAAGTTGAATGTTTACAATAGAAAAGATCGTCTTAGAGGGGAGATCCTTAAATTTCAACTACAGCAGAAGAAAAAAAAACAAACAAAAAACAGTTATTTACCGTAAGGGCAATAAATTCATTAACCACCGGCGTGATATCAAGTGGATGCCTTTACACAAGGGCTGGATCATTTCACAAAATTATAGTTTGTAGATCCTGAGACATATCAGATGTGGGGGTTTTGCCGCCTTTTGGATTAACAGCTAATGTTTTTATGTAAATATTTTTGAGGCGCAGATTCTGGTTAACGCTTAATTAACCAAATGCTGTTCCGGGATTTTGCACTATAGAGCGACCGCTTTAATTCCACACACACAGAGAACCAGACAAGTGATGTATTTATTGGTTTTATGTTTACCAAAAGATTTCATCAGAGTTAAATCAGAGCTATACATTTCACAGCTTAGAGGTCAGGGTTTCTGAATGTACCCATTTTTTCCATATTTTACGTATAAACAAAGGCAGTAGTTCCTACCCCTAGACGCTGAACACATTTGTGGGTTTTTTCTCAACAATCCTTATGAAAACAGGGAAACAGGTTTAAAAACTCCCGCGTCTAGGGATGTCGGAGTATAACCTAAAAACATCTTCTTACGGACTAAAGCTGCATAACCCATCAATAAATAAAGCCAGACATGACGTTGCCAGTATCAAAAATAGAAATCGGGACCCCCTCTCGCACAGACCACATCCTTACTGTAGTTGCGCGTGATGGAAGATGTGTTCTCCACTTCTATCCCCGTTGCAGAACAGCACTAACCAACCATATTTCCCTTGTAAACCAGAACATCCATCTTACGGTAAAAGGTTAAAATAGTAATAAGCAGAACTATAATGTACTCATCAAATTCCTTGCCCAGAATGAAAGCTGTGGGTAGATGAACTAAAAGATGAACCCAAGTCCTACTAACCGCTTTACACATGCCTTATCAACAATAGCCATCGGTGACAGAGAGGGACAAGTGTGGAAGTTTAAAACGGATACGATGGAGGTTTAATAAGAATCCGGTGCGGTCGAGTCTCAGGGCGAGATGCATGCCTAAGAGTTCAATTAAAAACTGATCCCAACCATACAAATAATTAAAACAAACCTGTCCCTGCATGAACTTTTCCTGCTCCACGCTATCACCTTTTCTCGTTTAAATGCTTCAAAGCCTTCAAAGGGGTTTAAAGAAGTAGCGGCCGAGACGCTCAACGCATGCCGATAACGGGCGAAACGCGAGGGGCAGCATCGAGCCTTTGCTATCGTGTCAATTATAGCATAAACAAATCAAATATACAGTTTACAAATATTTCACACGGGACAAATGAACAGAACTAAAGAGGATGAGATCTCAGGAAAACCAGCAGAATCCCACAGGAGGTAGGCAGAAAAAGCACTGGGATTTGCCATAATATTTCTTGTGATTCAGTTCAGTTGTAATTATTGTTGAAAAGCCGACTAAAAAAAAAAAAAAGATTGTGGATGCAGGATAGATCTATAAAAATCTAGATCTTCAATAGCAGCTTGTAAAAAAAAACAACGTCCAGTGATGAAAATACACTAAATAAACTGAAAACCAACAGTAGTAATAGGCAGCTGAGCAGTGTTTTCTGTTCGGCGCGTGATCAGCAGGTAGGACCCTCAGTAGTCACAAGCCGAGGCTCGTAACCCCCCCCCTCCCCCGACACAGACGGTGCTTGGCAGAAGTTCCAACGGGTTCAGTAAAAATGTTTGCGGCTTCGCTCCTGCCATTTGCTGTACACAATTAGCAAAATAACCCCAGCGAAGACCAGGCCCAGCAGGGAGAAAAAGACGATTAGAAAGATCGCAAAACCGCTCATGGACTCCGAGGTGGGATCAGCTAGGGAGAAGAGGGGAGAAAGAAAAAAAAAAAAAACAACGGTTAAATTATGGATCATTTTGTCCCCAAAGTGCTGCTCCAAAAAGTCTCAGAACATCAGGCCAAATCCAATGGTATGAACAAGCACACCTCTTATTTATTTTTGCCTGAAGAGACCTAGATAATTAGTAAAAGCTTGCAATATATTAGATTTCAGTTGGCCAATAAATGTGTTGTCTTTGCCAAAATTTCCAAGATGAGATACAAGAGATGAGGAGGAATGAAGACAAGAAGAAGAAGACAGGATTAAGTAAATAGATGAGAGGAGCCCAAATCACCTCCGGGGAGCTTCAGGTTGTCTACACTGGGTACAAAGACTTCTTTATCCATTGCCTCCTCGGCTGCAGTGCGCTCCACGCTCAGCTGGTACAGTTTCAGAGATATAATGTCGTGGTTATCTGTGGATGGTAAACATTACAAATTACAGTTAATGTGGAAACCAAAAAAGTTAAGAAAAAACAGTGTGCACGCCTGGACTCAAACTACCCTCACTGTTCTACATTTTAAGAGCGATGGGGCTATCATTCAAAACGGAGATAACGTGGGGATAACTTTTCTCTATTCAAAAAAAGTTGATCTAAAGGATAAAGCAGGGAATGTTCACATTCAACCTCAAACCTACAGGTAAATGCACAAAAGACAACCCCCCCTTATTCTTTCACACACACACACACACACAATTCAGTAAGCTTGTAACAGGACTGTATTAACTAACATTAAACACAAATGATAAGCGACACAGCCGGCTTCTAGCGCATCATATGTAGCAGCTATGGGTCATGGACTCTACCTGACAGATCTCCGGTGGCCGCAGAGGTACCAAAGTAATATCCACGAGGCAGGCGCACGCCAGAAACGTCCAGACAGTCCTTCCATTCATGCTTCCCATCGATGTCTACCATGACCTGAAAGAGGTGGGATGGCACAGAAGAATAAGTGAAAACTGTACGTTTCAGGACAAAATAATGAGTCTCAGGGAGGGATGGAGGTAAAACACAGCAGAATGAGTTTGAGGACCGCAGTTGCGTTGTGATTTAGAAATAAGTGTGACAGGTGAGCAAGAAGCCCTTTCTTATTGGCAAAAGATATCTGTACACATTCTGCTTAATCCCCTATGCCTCAACCCCCTGGGATGTGTTCAGCTGCAGAGCAGATGGCACCAACAAGACCCCCAACCCCATGGGAGATAAAACCGTCCCTTTACGGTACTTTTGCTCAGGACTGTCTATCCACAAATTATGGTGTGGATATGGTCGCAAGTTATCTACAAACACAGAAAACAGGATGGAAGGAACAGCAAGAGCACAAGGAGGGAGATGGAGCCATACTGTAAGCCGGCGCTTCACGTAGCGGATCACAAGGAAAGTGTCATGGTTGAGGTTCCTCAAGATGGCTGTGCAACCACCAAGTTCAGTCGGACGTCCATCTCGGCTGTGGTCATATGTCAGAGACCCATTGCTCACCATGGCGGACACATATGGAAACACGCGCTATAAGTAAAAACAGAGGGATAAAACGCATAATATTTACACTAAGGCATCCGATGCAGGCTATGCAGTCTCAGTACGAAATGTAGAACTTCAGCAATCAAAGTTTCCAAAATGATACTATTATTCTGGAAAATTAAAGATAATTAAAGTTTATTATGCATTTCACTTCCATATTACAGCCAACTTGCATTCACCAACATATACAATACAGGGGAGTGCGAATGGCCATTAGTCAGAAAGCTGGATCAAGGAATCCAAAGTTACTGCTGTGAGCGTCTAGCATTAGATATTCAGGGTAGAGGTTACTTCCCAGCGGCTACAGACGCCAGGCTACTAAATGGACTCTCGGGAGCAGTGCAGGGCCACATGGCCCCATAACAGTAGTAGTGAGGCCACTACCGAGTCCTGGGGGTGCAGCAAACTGTTGGCCTCCATGACCAGAATTCTGCTGGTTTTTTGTTTTTTTTTTAATATATATATGTTTTCCTAAAATAAATGATAAAACTATGTATGTAAAGAGTGTATAAACAGAAGGACTAAAGTGAGTGTACCCCCCCCCCGCCTTGAATTTCAATCCTGAGTAACAAAGCATACAGATATCTAGCCAGACGGAATATAAATAGACAAAATCGAGATACCTGGATCCCTGGGGTGTATCTCTTCTTCTGGGACTGGCATCCAGAAGCACAGGGAGAGAACACACACAGCAATACACAAACAGCGCCACTTAGCTACACACATCCACAACCTAGCGGGGTTAACCCTTTCGGAGCTTTAGACAGGATACGAGAACAGGGAATGGGCTCTATTTACTAAAATAGGCATTTGAAGGACAGTCAAAGGCAACACTGATCAATAGAGGGCCAACGCTGCCATTATGGCTAACCGGCCCTGCAAAAGGCATAGTCGGATAAGTGAGATAACCATTAGGAAGTCACATCGGTTTAAATACGGATTATACAGGGCCAACCGAGCTCCGCTTACAGAATGCATAGAGAAGCTAGTAAATTCACTTTCCAACATCCGTTTTACTAAATAAACTCCAAAGGGAGAAATGCACAAGGAGCGTCTGCCTGGTAGTATTTTTGCATTTCCAGAAAACACGATTACCACGTGGAAAGCGTAATACGATTACGATTTCCGGTACTGTCGGCTATGGCTAGCGTTAAATTATTTGCATACTGTGGGATGTATAATGACTTAAGGCAAAAACGGTTGAATAATGGATGCGCATTACAAGCATGACGGATGAAATATTGATGCCAGCGGAAGGACAGACTGAAACATTAACAATGTCCAGAGTTTTCCATTTGTTTCAGGAATAATTAGCCATTTCAGTGAAAAATGTGGCCAGTTTCTTGTGTCTGCCAGCCACGTGAAGAGCCTCTGCATACGCAGTGCCCCAGCACATAGGGTCAGAGAGTAACTATATGGGGCAGAGGTGTCCAACCTGCGGCCCTCCAGCTGCTGCAGGACTACATCTCCCATACTCCTCAGCCAGCCCCTTAGATGAAAGAGCATTATGGGGGATGTAGTCATGCAGCAGCTGGAGGGCCACAGGTTGGACACCCTTGATATAGTATGATGCACTACATGTGTTTTTTTGGGGGGGGTTTGAAAATAAAGCATTAACGATGGAAAAGCAATACGACAGATATACAGAATGGGAGTAGAGGGAGAATCACTCACCTCGTGCTGCTTTTCCTCATTTGGGTAAGTGTCTACAAACACACCTAGACCCACGAAGTTATGTTTGCTCCCAAAAACAGAACCTGTATGAAGAAGAAAGCGTCAGATTAGGATAGCAGCGCTCAGGAGTGAATATACGGGCAGGGAATCCTCGGTTTCTCACCAGGCTGCATCCTGTCCTTGGCGTACCAAATGGCAAAGCCATCGCCATTTAGGTTCTTCTTGCCTTGGCCGTGGACTTTAAAATGAACCTGCAGCTCCCAATCCCTTAGGTAACAAGGCTAAAAAAAAATTTAAGTAAATAAAGAGTCAGTAAACCCTCTGGGATAACACGGACATTAGAGAAAAGGACTTCAGGAAAATGTTTAGCACAGAAACCCATCGCTGGTATTATTGGAAGACAGACTGGGCATCCTAGTCAGGGTACCAAGCAGATACCCCACATGTTCACAAAATAACCATAGCTATCCTTTCTAAAGTTTAGGTAACGCTAAAGCCACCAAACGTAACGGAAGATCCAGTTCAACAACAGAAAGCTACCAGACACCCCTTAAGTCTATCGGAGACTTAAAATCCCCGGCCACAATTTGCCTCCAACAGGCTTCCGTAGTTCTTATCGCCGGTTGGGCATTCTTACCACGCGGTTCCAGACAGCGCCCTGCTTGCTCTGGAGGTCAGGGGTCAGACGTACGTACTGCGGAGTCACAAGGACATTGCCCATCAAATCCCACAGCGAAGAGGTAGAAGAGCCGACACCTGAAACGGTTTGAGTCGCTATCAACACCCTACATCATAACGAGATCATCAAAAACCGGAGCCTACAAACGGTGCCCATTATACGCCATCCCCAATACGGCTCCTCACAGCAAACACCTCCATGACCTTGTCCTATCAGTCTGTGCCTGGCTTGTGGAACCTCCTGGCAGTGGCATCAACCTGCTCCTCCCTTGGATAATTACTCCACACCCTGTGCCCTTGTCTTTCCCAGCATACACACACACACATATATATATATATATATATATATATATATATGTAACACACACACAAGTATAAAATGGCCTTTCTTCGCTTGGCTGCCTCTTATCCGTTTTGTTTTCCAATGGCCGCCTCCTCTCTTTCACTAACGTGACAGATCACTTTCACTAACTCCCCACCCCATGCCTCCTTTCTCCGCACTCACCCTGGTAGGGTTTGCTCAACGAGTGCTCTCGTTTCAGATATTCCTCCGTCTGATCAGCGGAGCCAGCCTGCAAGAGCAGAAATGTAAGCAGCAGAGCCAACGGAGACCACAGAACCTTCCAATAGCCCCTGACCCGGGGACTCCGTCCCGAAAGCTCCGCCGCTGCCGCCATCTTGCTACTCTCTGGTCTGGCAAAGTGCCAGCCAATCGCGTCGCAGACAATGCAAACGCGCTTATTGGATAATGCGTGATTTTCATGCCCCACCAATGGTCGGCGGACAGCCAATGAATGAGCAGAAAGCTGATTGGCTGCGAGAGTCTGAACGTTGTAACAGTTAGTGTACCTTGACAACCCCAGTCATGTGCTGTGTATGACCCCGTACCCTGAGTGACAGCACCGCTGGGCCTTTAGGGGGCGCCCTCACTAACTATCTGGCCTAAATCGTTACTTAGGAACCGCTAGTGGGCCTGGCGGAAGTCTTGCTTGTGCTCACTCTGCCCGATACGGTAGAGAACCAGAAGTTAGCAAACGACGAGGGCTGCGCGTAGAACATTCCAGATAGACTTGCTTTCATTTATATGGATTACTTGGAGCTTCACCGTCCTACTATTTTTTTTTTTAAATTCCACTCGCCATTCTAACGAAACAAGTTGCCCAAGAGAGTCTAGATTCAGGAATAGCAAACAGACTTCTCCCGCTGACCGTTTTTGAAATACAGCTATTTTCAGCGTTACTAAATGCTTGCTGCGGATCATAGGAGTTGTAGTTCTCAAGCAGCTCAAGAGGCATTGTTGGTTTGCTGTGTGGTTTTCTGAGACCTCCGTCACAACCCTTTGTCTCCTTCAATGTGCTACGTCCCCCTTGTAGTTGAGGTATAGATCAAATAAACACCTGGAAACACAGCTATCGAGCTATAGAGCAACTGAATAACACACAAAGCCAGCCTTGCATGTATAGATCAACTGAAAATTAGATGCTAGCAAAGCATTGAAGATATAGATCAAATAAATAATGCATGGGAACACCTAATTGAAGGCATAGATCACAGGTCACGCGCCCCAAAGGCCAGCCCTGGTACCCAGATTGCACACTTCGGACTTGCCTGGATTGCATCCACAGGATTTCTCCATACCCCGCAAAACACACAAACACAAAAACCCTTTTTTTTATTTTCTGCCCCGTCTCCTTGATTTTTCCTTCTCATTGTCTCACCTCCTCTTTATCTTTTCTTTCCATCTCTTCACTTTCTCTTTATATCTCCCCACCCTTTCATTTTATCTCTCCTTTTTCTCTTCCACACTTTCTCTTTATTTCTCCACCTTTTTGTGTCACAATTCCCCCTCTTTGTGCTTTGTTTATCCCTCCTCTTCTTTTTGTTTATCTCTCATACGCTTTCTCTTTATCTATCCTCCCATTTATCTCTCTCTCTTTCCTCCCTATTTCTCCCCTTTCTTGTTTATCTCTCCTACATTTCTTTGACCCCGACTTTCTCAATAGCTCTCCTCTTTATCTCATCTCTCCCATTTATCTTTATCTTGCCTAGAACTATAGCATAATAAGACACTAATACCATTAGCTGGGGTTTATTCACTAAAGGGAGTTCACAGGAGTTGTGTCTATATATTATATAATGTCTAGTTACGCCATTTTGCTAGTCTATTCACCTATTCAATTCTAAATCATGCAGGGCCAGCTAAGACCATTTTGCTGGAGAAACTTACCAGTGTTGGACCTTTATGATGAATAGCTATTGAAGTGTGCATGTTGACAAAAACTCTAAATTGTCACCTCTTCCTTGAATAAACTCGGAGTGAATAAACTCCTAGTCCTTGAGAAGGACATCAAATTACCGTACCTGGGAACTCTTAGGGTTTTGCCCAGAGACAAAATGGAAAAAATCGGTGCTTCTATTGATCGATACCTGAATCCGCCTGGTCGCGGGAGCTGGGTCCTGACATGCCAAACTCCCTTCCCATTTCCCCCTTAAATAGGGGATGTCCCGCAACATCAGCAGGAACGCCCACTGACATCAGGGGGTTCACCTGTGATGTCAGTATGTCAGACCACCGTCAGTAGGAATGACCCTGATGTCAGCGGGACCACCCACTGACATCACAAGGGTCCCACAAGGGTAGCTGGAGCCCAAAAGTTCCCAGAATCATATAGGTCACAAAATATATATATAGTGTCCTGATAAAAGAGGGACACTTGGAAAGTACGCTGTTATCCTCAAGAACCTGAGGGTATTGGAAGTTGTGCTGTAACCGCAATTGTCTTATTGCTCAACCTTGTGTTGGTCTACAAACATGTGACTCTCACATAGTCATCACTTCATGATCCAACTTCACGGAATCTCTTCTCTGGTTTCGTAATAAAAGAGTTATTGTGAAGTTTATGAGGCCTCTTCATTCACTTCTTGCAAACGCTGCAGGACATTGCTTCTGTACGCAATTTTTAGCATATACACTGATATCTGATTGCATCATATCCCTTATAAGAAAACCCTACAAATGCAGTAAACTCTATCGTGGTTCCTTCAGCAGGGTTTAGTCATTGTGTACAATAGCTAAATTGCAAAATAAGTGTGTACTGCCAACTCAGGATACTCATGGGTTAGACCTAACCGGAGCTATTAACTAAAAACTACTCTAAGCAGGTTTCTGGGTGCGGGGTCACTACTGGACAAAAGGGCAATAGCGTGAAACCACTGTGCTTTTTCTTGTGATGGCAGGATGTGACTCACTGAGTGTGTGCACACCGAATGAGATGATCCTTACCCCACCCTTATTCCACTAATGAGGGACCCCTGAGCTTAAACCTCAAGAGTACTGGAAATAATGAGCTAAAAAGCCACATGAAAGGCCCTTTTTACATCATCGCAGGAGCTAATGCTGAGACACAGCTGCTATAAATATATTTGCTCAGTGGGGGTATTTTTTTTATTAGCTGTCACCTTGTAGCGAAATGGTAAAGGGTAGAAATCCATATTCCTATAAGATCAACATTAGACTCACCTGCAAGTTTTTTTTGTTATTTTAAATTTTATTAAGATCAACTGAAAATCCAAGTTGATCACAATCTTACAAAAATGTGTGTTTATTTTATTTTATACACATACATTTAAACACAGTATCAAAAGGACGCCCCATCACCGCTGCCGGCGCTTTATAAATTAATGTAATGTAATATCTGTTCTTAATATCCTCACTTAAGATGTGGGTTAAAGGTCTGATTCCGGGTTTTATTATATTAACAAACACGCAATCGTCTCGAATGCAGTGTGTATAACGCGGTGCTGTGAGTTCTCCGACCAATACTAGAATAGCAGGTTCCTTGTGTATTGGATTCAGATCTTAGACTTCTAGCCCGGGGAGGGTGTGAGGGGTAAAACTTCTCTAATTGCACTCCACACTCATTTGAAGATGAGGGAGCGGCAGTGTTGACAGGAGTTGGAGTTTGGTGGAGAAGCAGAGCGCAGGGTGCGGGCTCTCTCCAGTGCCAGAGACAATAAATATATCCTCTGCGTGCCACGCGCTCTCTCAATTACCTGTTTTCCAGTTTGCTCGACGTTCGAGTCGTTTTGTGCATGATTAAGGAAATTAGTAACAATCACAAAGATATAATTAAAAAATGAAGAATCCATTAAAAGGAACTAGTACATAAAACTCTAGATCAACCATTAAAACATTCTGTCTCTGTAAATCATTGGACTTTAGGATGTTGTGGATGAAGTTCATGTATATCCAGAAAAAATAATGGCTGTTCCAGGGATGTGGGTACTACTGCTAGGAAACAGTCAGCTGCATGGCGCATCGCCTGCATGTGCTGCCCTAGGGACAGGAACCCTGACATGAAATATGTAAAAGGATGGATGTGGCCCTCTTGAACATAAAAAAATATGTATTTGGGGTATGACTGTAATCAGGAGATTTCACTGAACATAAATTGGGTCATTGTGACAACCACAGAATAGAAGACATTTTAATGAGATTTTTTTACATTTTAGTTTTGTATCACTAGTAATAACTATTGTTTTCCATATTTCTCTGATTTTAAAATAAGGCCCTACTTCTCCTTAACCAAACGATGCATATGCGGATTCATCAAATATGGGAAAGGGGAATAAAGGTTGAAAAAGCATATTGTAAAATTACAAAAAAAAACTCTGGTCCTTAGGGAATGAAAGAGCCCCGATGCTGAAGGGGTTAAGAGTACGCACGAGACTTCTGTTAAAGACAGATGCCTTGAGTTTACTCATAAACAGAAGGCTCTGTCTGGGGAGAAGAGAAACTGCTCATCGGTCTGTGACCGATTGGCAGCTCTTGTCTGAGAAATAAGAAATAAATGTGAAAAAATCAACAATACTTCATAAAATCTAAAAGGGGGAATATGCTGCCAGCTGATCAATAATCAGACCGGCTGCCTGGCAAAACCATGATCCCTACTACTGTAATTGCGGTTTCACAGGTGCCCCCCCTCCCCTTAGTAAAACATGTAGAAAAAAATAGTTACAGGTATTTAAATACCTTTTTGAATAAGAAAACTGCACCAGTGAGTCTTTTTTTTGCTAGTTGATGAAGGTGATGGGAGTTGTAGTCTCCGCAAGCAGGTGCACTCAAGATGGAAAAAACATGGCATACTTAAGAACACATACTTTTTATTATTTTATTTTGTTTCTTTAGCACAATTATTGTCGTTTTACTTCTTTTTATCTGCATTGTTTTGTGTGATCTACGGCTGCTTTGTATGCAATTTACATGTATGTAAAACCACATCTATTGGATACATTTACTGAACACGATGGGAGCTTTTACAAAACAACGGCATCACTGTTACGATGTTACTATGAGTGTTTTGGGAAAATAAAAGGAAAATTTTTTTTTTTGCGTGCAGTTTGCCATGAACTAATAATCTATGAATATATATATATATATATATATATATATATACACATGACTTGGCATCCTAAGGGAGAAGATGTGTCTCTTAATGGGTTAAAGCCAACGATCTGTCACTTAAAGGGTTAAAGCCAAATCATTCTTGTTTTCCATAAGGCTTAATAAACATTGGACAAAAAATTCAGGATGGTATGAAGTCAATGCTCACGAAAAAGCATTAAATGTTTATTTTGATGTTATTGTTGGAGGAATAGTACATACTGACCTTTGTGAGCAGGAAAGTCTGTAACATTCCACTCTACTCGTAAAACTGTACAGGGATTTGTAATGTTTGGGTGCAACTCTGTGATGGTGCCAACATCACTCTCCTTACTTCAACAAAGTTAATGAATAATACACTTACTTTATATTGTAATATGAAATCATTGTTTAGTCTTGTGCACGACAATGGGTGAAATGACATGTTATAGAGCACTAAAAAGCGGTTTGTACACAATTTCCATGTCTGTGACAGTGTGTAGGAAGACACAACAGTCCGTATCAGGGGAGTGATGCCATCTTTTGGCCTGTGGGAGGGGGCAAGCAAAGCCAAATGCCCCCCCATGTATGTATACCCCACACTCTCAGGATCGCCATGAAAAATCTTGTGGCACAGTACATGCTTAATGCCTGGGCCCCATGCCCCTCCCATCATCTTGCCCATCCCACTGCTGCACCCATTGCTCCACCCATTACCCCACCTTAAGATCCTCCCATAAACCCACCTTATGATAAAAGGGGCAAGCCAAGGGGTAGTGCTGGCTGTGTGCAGTATTTCTTGAAGGCCCCCTATAACTAACATGCATACATTCTAAAACACAGACACATTCTCTCTCTTGCTCCTCATCACCCCCTTCCAGGCGGCACTAACCCTACACTTACCCATGACACTCCAACACCATATGCTGACACACAAACTCACAGTAACATCATATGCTGACACACACACATGCTAACACCATAAACTAACACACATACACTCATGGTAACGCCATAGACTTACACACTCTACCACCATGCCGTAACAGACACACACATGTAAACATAATATGCTCACAAAAATAAATGACTTACAGTAACACACACATGCTAACACCATACACTCATGTACAGGCAAGCTAACCCCATACATTAATAAACACACCCTCTAACACTACATGCGGATATACACACATATACTCTAACATCAGCGTTAGAGTCAGTGTATATATTATATATAAATACACACACTGAATCTAACCCTTTAAATACATACTCGCTCTAACACAACAGTACAGTACACATACATACACACACATACCTGAGAACTATCCGGGTTTGACCTGCTTCGGGTCAACACCCGAATCCTTCGAGTCGTGGGAGCAGGGCCTTGACACCCTTGCTCTCCACCTATTTCCCCTTTAAATGGGGGTGTTTCCCACGATGTCATCAGGAACGCCCACAACATCAGTGGGAACTCCCCTGACGTGATTGAGGCAACCGGATTTTAGAAGTTCCCCGGTATGCATACACATATACACACACACACACACACTGCTCCCCCTCTACTCAGTAGCATAACATGGCCCCCTGCGAAACATACAGTTGGGACTGCAATGCTCCTCCTACACACACACAAGCACAGTAACATACTAATACGCACACTAACAAATACATTCACACATAGTAACTTATTAACATAAAACCAGTAATATATTTTCACACACGCTAACATACTTACACACACACAGTTACATACAGTACATCCACATAGTAACACATACATGAACTAATACTCTAACATACATACACACCAATATACTTACACACATGTACAGCAACATACATATTATACTCACACACATACAGTAACATAATTACACATACTAAAATCCTTACTTACATATACAGTATCTCACAAAAGTGAGTACACCCCTAAGTGGAAATGTCTAAATTTGCCCCAAAGTGTCAATATTTTGTGTGGCACTGCCTTAACCCTCTTGGGCATGGAGTTCACAGGTTGCCACTGGAGTCCTCTTCCACTCCTCCATGACGACATCACGGAGCTGGTGGAGGCTAGAGACCTTCCGTTTGAGGATGCCCCACAATAGAGTTTAGGTCTAGAGAAATGTTTGGCCAGTCCATCACCTTTACCCTCTGCTTCTTTAGTAAGGCAGTGGTCGAATTGGAGGTGTGTTTGGGGTCGTTATCATGCTGGAATACTGCCCTGCGGCCAGGGGTGGAAATAGAAACCTCAAGGCCCCGGTGCGAGAATCTATTAAGGCCCCCCCACCCATCTACCCATTCTCACTATCTACCCTCTCCCCCTTCTCACGATCTACTCACTCCCCCTACCCCCCCCTTCTCACATTCTACCCTCTCCCTCCCTACCCCCCTTACCCGTTTTCAGCAATCGCTCGGCACCCCTTGACTGGCAGAACTCCAGGGCTCGGTCGCAGTCGCGACCCCGGTAGTTCCGCCACTGCCTGCGGCCCAGTCTCCGAAAGGAGGGGATCATGCTCTGCTTGAGTATGTCACAGTACATGTTAGCATTCATGGTTCCCTCAATGAACTGTATCTCCCCTTTGCCGGCAGCACTCATGCAGGCCCAGACCATGACACTCCTACCACCATGCTTGACTGTATGCAAGACACACTTGACTTTGTACTTCTCACCTGGTTGCCTCCACAACGCTTGACACCATCTGAACCAAATAAGTTTATCTTGGTCTCATCGGACCACAGGACATGGTTCCAGTAATCCATGTCCTTAGTCTGCTTGTCTTCGGCAAACTGTTTGCGGGCTTTCTTGTGCATCATCTTTAGAAGAGGCTTCCTTCTGGGACGACAGCCATGCAGACCAATGTAATGCAGTGTGCAGCGTATGGTCTGAGCACTGATAGGCTGACCCCCCCCACCCCTTCAACCTCTGCAGCAATGCTGGCAGCACTCTATTCCCAAAGACAACCTCTGGATATGACGTTGAGCACGTGCACTCAACTTCTTTGGTTGACCATGGCGAGGCCTGTTCTGAGCGGAACCTGTCCTGTGAAACTGTTGTATGATCTTGCCCACCGTGCTGCAGCTCAGTTTCAGGGTCTTGGCAATCTTCTTATAGCCTAGGCCATCTTTATGTAGAGAAACAACTCTTTTTTTTCAGATCCTCAGAGAGTTCTTTGCCATGAGGTGCCATGTTGAACTTCCACATGAGTCACATGACACTAGGGAGGGGAAATGGCTAATTAGGCCCAATTTGGACATTTCCACTTAGGGGTGTACTCACTTTTGTTGTCACATGAAAAGATATAATAAAATATTTACAAAAATGTGAGGTGTACTTACTTTTGTGAGATACTGTACATATAAACTAACACACACATACAGCAAAATACCTAAACACACTAACATATTTATTTACACTTACACATACAACCTACCTTTGTTGGCTCAGGAGTGGGTAGGCTCATGCCAACACTTCTGCTCTCTCAGGTGAGAGAGCAGGGTGGCTGGGCAACGGTGCCAATCATACCACCCCTGAAGGCTATGCCTATCCTCTGTCACTGCTTGAAGCTGCCAATCAGTGGTAGGAAAGTAATTAATGAATTAATGAGAACTCTGACTAGTGGTATATCTTGTTCAAGGTGTTCAGCCAACCATCTTCTGCATGGAAAATAGTTGCATTTGAAAGGGGGCAAAATGGCATTTTAAAGGGAAAGGTCTATGACCAGCTTCTCTAAGAGTGTAAAACCAAAATTAAATTCAGTCTTTGATCTCTAGGTCCATGGAACAAGCAGCTAAAATGGTTGTTTACTACGATAGCAATATACTGGGTATGAAAAAGAAGACGTGCAACATAATGCCAGCTGATCTTGTAAGATGAGCTTGCCAACATTACAGCCCCCCCTTTCTGTAAAGCTCCTCCTGTACCATGAAAATATAGATAAAAGAACACAGGGACAAACGCATTAATATTTAACAAGTGTACTTTCGGCTTATTAAAAACAGGCTGATTAACATATGTGGGCCACGACTACCATCCCTCTCAGGCATAATGATGAGGGGAATGGGAGGCGTAGCACTTGAACGCTGATGAGCCAAGCAGGCAAAAAGAATGTTGCATGTCTAGATAAGTGTATCTTCTCCATAGGTTTAGTTTGGGTTATCTAGAGCAATAATAAAGGCAGCATTTCCATCCTGACCGTATCCTTTAATGAACTTTCTATTCCCTTTGGCATGTGTTGGCAGAACCAAATAGTGAACAATTATTGTTCTACAAATATTTTGAGGCATTATATTATTGGACACTTACTTCTCTTTGACTCCAGGGTTTGAATGGTGGAAGCCCTGCCCTCGTCATCCTAAGTTTACAAATATTTTGGGGCATTTTATTATTGGTAAACTTACGTCTCTTTGACTCCTGGGTTTAAATGGTGGAAGCCCTCGTCTGGTGGAAGCCCTGCCCTCGTCATCCTAAGTTTACAAATATTTTGGGGCATTATATTTTTGGTACACTTACGTCTCTTTGACTCCTGGGTTTAAATGGGGAAGCCCTCTTCTGGTGGAAGCCCTGCCCTCGTCAACCTAAGTGGCAGGTAGCCGGAGTAGATAAATGGAATCCAGTAATCGCATAGATGGCCCATATACATTTCACATATAGCTTACTAAAAAAGGGAACCAATTACTGTTATATCACACATACGGCAGGGCAGCAGCTAGTGCAATGCGTACATGTCCTGAAAAACGTGTCTCGGCGGCTACCTGGATACCTAAGGGTGTCAGCTGGAAGACAAGGCACAGCAGGGCTTCCAAGTAATGCAACGCATACAGCTGACAGCGTCATTGGGTACTTTCAGTGTTTAATAGAAATGTGTAAGAAATAATGGCTGTTGCATGTGCCATAACAGGCACCTGGTTAATAAATGGCATTACTATAGCTGCCTAGGAGTAAAAATAGAATTTCCAGATGACTCACAAGGAACGGAGGAAACTTATTATGCTCGGCTGCATTCATTTTAAGGCAGTATACGACGCATGCATTACATTACACACTGCAGTACACAATGACCGCGTAGGGGCAACAAAGGGATCCCTTGGCCGCCGCCGCCTAACTCATAGTGTGAATCAGCCACAAGGTGGTAGATCCTCCAGGCTTTGGGGAAAAACCTCCCAACCAACCCTCACTGCCAGCAGCGATAAACCAATCAGGACGCAGAAGAACAGGTAGGTAAAGTTTTTTTGGGGGGAAACACGGGGTGTATAAGGAGGACCGGACAAATGTGACTCTAGGTGAACGTACAGGACACAAATGGGTTCACGCGTTGTTATTTCCAGCCAATGGGGTGTCAAGTGTGACGGGCATTCAATGAGGCCAATAGATTTGAACCAGGGCAAGGTGAGACAAGGGGGGCAAGGTGAGACAAGGGGGGGTGAGACAAGGGGGGGGCAAGGGGAAATGTGCCTGAGTTCATGCTGGAGTACAGAGGATGGTTATCGGGATGAGGGGCACAGCAGCCAACACTTCCATATTTCCCAGGACAGCTCCGTCCATTTTTTTGGGGTCCTGTCCCGGCATAAAATACTGCCACACGCAGCCTAAACGCTTGTAACAGCATCTGTGCTGGGTAACCTAGAGCTCAAGGCTGCATGGTCAGACAAAGTCTGTGGCCCCGCCCCCAGGAAGGAAATGTTGGAGAGTATGCATACCGTAACAGGGGTATATCAGCAGGCGGGAAGTACAATATATGATGTGTGATGCGTTGTACTGGGCTGGGAAACGTTTCTGTTGGTTTTGTCAGAAGAAAATAAAACTTTAAGTTTAAAAGAAAAAGAGACTCTTCTATAATATATCCGGCCACACGCCAGCTGTGTTCCGGCTCCTCAGCGCATAGCCTCACACCATAACGCTTCCAATGAGAGGAGCGGGAATATTGGGCTCTCGACAAAGCCCACAGCTCCCCCTTACCGTCCTCATTAATTTGCTTTAGTGCAGAATTTGGGCGGGAACGCCAAGGAGAAGTCTGGATCTGTCAAACGTGGGACGTGAGTCATCAACGGAGAGAGGTGTGGCTACACGTGTAAACAAGGCGATAACCATGTATTGGGCGGGGCTATGTAAATATCAGCGCGAGTGTAGGACGTGAGTTGGGTAATGTACAAGGGAGTGTAGCGTGTGTAACGCGAATGGGGGCGTGGCCCATACTAGTGAGGGGGCGTGGCCCTGACATCGCAGACCCGGCTGTGGCCTGGGACAGTGGAGCACGTCATGGCTGCGCCGGGTACACTGTCAGCCGGCTTCCTCACTTCCCTGCTCCCCTTCCTATTCCTGCAGCGGTTTTGCGCCGCTGAGACTAATTGCTCTCCTTCTCCACTCATCCTGGGCTTCCGGCTGGAGAACAGCGACCTCCCCGCTGGCCTGTCACCGGCTGGGGAACTGGAGGTGACGGAGGGTAGCCGGCTACTGCTCCGTCTCTATGGCCTCAACCTTCGCCCTAACTTAAGCGGCCTCGTGGCCTTCACCGCCATCTCTCTGGACTTGCCCCATGATAACAGCAGATGCCTGGAGGACACCCGCGACCTGGTGTGGGACTCAACCGGGTTGAATGTCAGCGAGGAAGCCGAGGGCAAGGCGGCGCTTCTCCGCATGCAGGTGCTGCCCCTGCGGAAGAGTCAGAGCTCCGGGGTGTACGCGCTTTGCACCCGCCAGAGCACCAACATGTCTTGGACCCTACGGCACAGCCCGGACGGTCGGCTGCGGGTGCTGGAGGAGCATAAGCCGCTGATGCCCCTGTGGTTGCAGGCCTGCATCATCGCCGTGCTGCTCATGCTGTCCGGGATCTTCAGCGGCCTGAACCTGGGGCTGATGGCGCTGGACCCCATGGAGCTGCGGGTGGTGCAGCGCTGCGGCTCGGATCGGGAGAGGCGCTACGCTGCCAAGATCGAGCCGGTGCGCCGACAGGGCAACTACCTGCTCTGCTCCTTACTGCTGGGCAACGTGCTGGTCAACACTACCCTGACAGCCCTGCTGGACGAGCTGATCGGATCGGGCTTGGGGGCGGTCATGGCATCCACCATTGGCATCGTGGTTCTGGGGGAGATCGTGCCCCAGGCTCTGTGCTCCAGGCACGGGCTGGCCGTGGGGGCCAACACTTTGTGGCTGACCCGCTTCTTCATGATCGTGACCTTCCCCGTGGCTTACCCGATCAGCAAGCTGCTGGACTGTGCCCTGGGCCAGGAGATCGGGACGGTGTACAACCGGGAGAAGCTGCTGGAGATGCTCAAGGTTTGTTTGTAGCTATACCGGGGATCCCATATGGGTTTATTCACTAAACGGGTTCAGCTCACTCACTTCACTAATTATTATGAAAGGCCAGCAAGTTTCTCCTTTCCGCAGCCCTGCATAATGTATAATTCAATCTTTTTGGCGAAGGAATGTTACTGTTTCTATTATTCAGGGCCAGTCACCTCACTGAGGTTGGCCCTTCATAATGTGTAGCCAAGGCTCTGAAGCTATGGCTTTAGTGAATAGAGCCCGTGTGCCTTTCACCTTGGTGCATGCCCCGATGAAGACCAGATGTCGGCTGAAACGTAAGTAGGTTTTCGTGATTGAAAAAAATGTTGCTTTTTGTTCTTCGAGTATTTTTTTTTTAAACCACGCGTGATGTGACCTGCGGCTGTCCGTATGGCGAAGACACGTCATACCTCGTCGTACCCCGCAGCTCAATCCAAGCGGGGATCACAGGTAAGTAGCTTTGGAAGCCTCTATACGCAGCCGGTCGACATGCATTTTTTAGTATAGGACCGTTGGTGTGATGGGAGCTGGTCCTCCATATCTGGAGAGCTGCATCTGTGATGGGTTTTAACTCTCTGACTTCATTATTCGTTATGAAGGGCAAGAACTACCAAGCTTCTCTGGGAAAAAGAGCCAGGGTATAACGCTTAATTCTAGAGACTTTGGAGAAATGTGTTTTAACCATGCATTGCACAGGGCCTGCCGAGCAGAAGCTCACTGAGGTTCGACCATCAAATTTGTATAGTGAAGTCCAAGGAGCCGTCCTGTCGGCTCCCTCCCTCCGAAAACATTACTAGTATCAGATAGAAAATGACTTTTCTAAAGTATTGTGCTCTGTGTTCTGCGTAAATCATACTGCCTGTGGTAAATGCGAGAATGGCTCGGTCTTAATCGCCCAGCCAGACCCTCTGATTAAAGAAAGTCTATGGAAACAGACTTCATTAGCATTGCCACTTATAACTAGGTCTGTGTGGGGAAAGCCGCTGAAGGTCACATGACTGACAACAATGGCCGCCTCCAGGACTGCGGGTAAAGGAAGCTTAGTGGACAAAATGAAATAGAAATGTAAAAAAAAGTTTATACATCACAGTGTAGAGCGTGGGGTTATCTGCTGAGACTTTCTTCTCCCATGGGGCTCTCCCCTTTAAGGAGTAGCATGTCATTTAAAGCTGTTCTTTATATGTAGTAGTAAATCATTGTGCGTGTGTATGTATATATGTGTATGTATATATGACTGGCTTGACAAGCAGTGCTGTCGCAGTAGGCCCAGCAGCAGGGACGTCTTGGTTGCTATGGTGATAACACCACTTTATACAGGAATTACCCATTGGCATTGTATCCAGCCTTTGAGCTCTTGGATATCATGGCTTTAATTGTCTGTTTATAGAAGTGCGACAGTTGTTACAGGGGAACAATGCAGTCTCTGTCGCGTTACACATACTGCTGTCAACACACACATACACACAACACACAAGAACCTGAGTGCATCGCCATGGTCGCCGTTAAAGCAAACATTGTGTGTGTATGTATATATATTTATGTATGTATGTATATGTGTGTGTGTGTATATATATATATATATATATATTGTAAGCTTGCAGGAGCAGGGCCCTCTCTTCCTTCTGTGCCAGAACGGGTTAATGTATATTATGTCATCTTAAATTGTCATTTATTTTCACTACTTCCTATTGTAACAGCGCTACGGAATCTGCTGGCGCTATATAAATAAATGTGATGGAATGTTTTCCGTGTTCATCCTGCTTGCTTTTCATATGAAGTCCTGCAAGGGAGTATTAATATTTTTCTAGTGTTTAGGAACATTCTCCGTTAACCCCTCCTATACCAGTTTTTTTCTTTTTTTCTACCTAAATACCGGAGCTATTTTGGCTCAGCCTTTATTCCCCTTTCCTGCGAATAGTTTACTTATGTAAACTATATATTGTTTTTTCAAGGAGAGATGGCGCTTCCTCTTGATACCATCGTTACATTATTAGCAGAATAATTAGTATGAGGAACCTAGTAAAAACAAGAGAAAAAACATATTTTATTCTCTGAATGCTAACAAAATTAGTTGACAGAAAATACCCTCAAAATGTAACAATTCAGGTGTCTTGATTTTAGAAATACCTCAGTTATATAGGGTTTCCATACGTTCCCAGCACTTATAGGACACATTATTATAATTATGATTTTATTTTTACATAAAGCATTCTGGGCTCGAAACTCTAATTTTAAACAAAGAAACAGAAGAAAAAATAAATCCCCCAAAAGTATATATTTCTTTAAAGCCGGGGTATCTCATCAGGAGCCATTCGTGTCCCAATCCATATTTTGGTTTTACGCAACATCAGGTACGGCTGTGCTGTCCGTCCACCCAAGGGCCGGAATGTGTTCATTGTGCGCTAGTTGTGCCATAACTGGGGAAACCTTTTGTGTCCAAAAAATGAGCTGACTGGGGGCTGGTGTGTAGTAGTTGTTGTCTATACAGGGTTGGCAGCTTCTATAAGAAAAGGGCAAAAGAAGGTCCCATGCTACTCTCCCACTTGTGCTAACCGAGTCTTGGCAGCTGGGGAGACCTAGATGACTGTCCTTTCCCTCGTTTATCCTGAAGGATGCGGTATATCCCATGCCGCTCTCGCAAAGTGTCTGTAAACTCGTACCTGGGTCGCGGGGTCCTGACACGCCCACCCCTGCCCATTTTAAATGGGGGTGTTTCCTGCGACATCACGGGAACGCCCGCTGATGTCATGGGGCAGCCCTGGCCGCGTCCTGCAAGGTAGTCGGAGCTCAGAAGTAGCCAGGTTTGGATTTACTGCCTGAAGTACAGTCTGAAAAGGACCAGGGACTCGTCAAAGAACGAGACTTTCTGCTCGGGGGTGTACATTTCTGAAAATGTATTAGAAGAAGAAAAATAAATAATGGGCCTAAATTTATACAATCGTTGAAATTTCAGCTGACCTTGGGTGGGGGGGCATTTTATTATTATCACTAAAATGACGGAAATGGCGAAGATTGTCTGGCCCTGGTTATAATATGGGAGAAAGGAGGGGGGTTGCTAAAAATCCGTCTGTGCTGCAATAGGGGTGTATGGTAGGTTTTTTTTTTTTTTAATTATAACCATCATTGATGTGAAGGCCCAAAATGTCCTTATTTCTTAGGGGTCATGGGGTCAGCTGCCAGGCACTGGGCAGCAAAGATGTTGGTTTAAATTGTTAACAGCTAAAAATTGTTATTGCCAGGAGTCGCAAATAATGGGGGGGGGTCAGGCTCCAATATGTTTGAGGGGACCCAACACTGGTCAGGCACAAGTTCCATGCGCCTCTTTTTAGGACATGGAACCGGAGCATCATCGTCATCTGAGTCTGACGCTGTATATAAAAACTTTTGGCAGGTTTAAAGAATGCGTATTACGGACAGAATACTTTAATACGCGTTATTTGTTTGAGAGACTTTAACGCATGAATGCTCCCCGGCCCGTTTTGCGAATGCATGGGTGATTCTGTAGGTCCCTTTTTTTTTTTCCTGCGTTTTCCCCGCTCTCAGCTAAAAGCTGCGCAGGAGATGTGTTCAGCTGAACGCAAGAACAAAACGCACTGCGATAAACTAGAAATTAATTATACTGTTCGGTGCCAGCGTCAAGTGATCTAGTAATGATTAAAGTCAGACTGGGTGAGAACTTGGACCTGCTGTCGGGGGGGCAGACAACAAGAGTACGTAGTTCTACTGTGTGGGGCAGAAGTTTCTACTTCCATTGATGGCAATGAGCCCAGGATAATTAGAACAACTTGAAACATTTATTAAACATATTAAATTTATTTGTATTAATATTGTGTGTGTGTGTGTATATATATAATATTTATTACATGTAGGACATCTAACCAGATATGCTGTAGAGCTATTTCCCGGACTTGCCCTGTGTGATTACTATAACTTCTGTCCCCTTGCTGCAGGTGACGGAGCCCTATAGCGGTTTAGTTCGCGAGGAGATGAACATCATCCAAGGAGCTCTAGAATTACGCACAAAAACAGTGGAGGATGTGATGACTCGGGTAGAAGACTGTTTCATGCTCCCAAGTGACGCCCTGTTGGACTTCAACACCATGTCCAGTATCATGGAGAGTGGCTACACGCGAATCCCTGTGTACGAGAACGAGAGATCCAACATTGTGGACATTCTGTATGTCAAAGACCTGGCCTTCGTAGATCCCGACGACTGCACTCCTCTGGGCACCATCACTCGCTTCTACAGCCACCCTGTCCACTTTGTGTTCAGTGACACCAAGCTGGACGCTGTGCTGGAGGAGTTCAAGAAGGGTGAGCGAGGCCATCTGGAAAAGTCCCCTGTTTGCGTTTAATCTTAGCGCCCATTCCGATGACGTTTTCATTCCCGACAAGCCAAAAGTCAAGTTCCAATGACAGAAAGTGGGCGCCTGTATCCAGTGACTGATAACCGTGATTAAATATGTTGGGTTTATTGGATTGCTGCGGTCTCTCCTGGCTGAAACCTTCTGTTGGGGAGGAGATCTAAAAGCCTTTAATTGCCTGTTGTGTAATTGCACGCCTGGCACACAATCCATAGTTTATGTTGTGCACACACTGTAGCCATTGTGCTCTTCTCTCTGGGATTATTTCACAATTGGCCTTATAATTGACATCCATTTGTACATTTTCCATAACAGTCATTAACAGGGGTGCCTTAGGGGTGGTCCGTCGTACGCAGGATTTAGTTCACGTTGGATGAGATTAGTCTGTCTGCACCTCCGAATGCCTTTGTTCTGTGTCTTCCCTGCGTGTTGTAATTGTGATACGTGCCTCTTCTACCCCGCATAGGTAAATCCCATTTGGCCATCGTACAGAAGGTAAACAGTGAAGGAGAAGGGGATCCGTTCTACGAAGTGATTGGATTGATCACACTGGAAGACGTCATAGAGGAAATAATAAAATCTGAGATCCTGGATGAGTCTGATTTATACAGTAAGTTCATTGCTTTCTCAGTGTAATTATAGGAGATCTGCCAGTTTTCCAAATGTTTTCCAGTTTCTTATGTTTTTTGGTATCAAATTCTATGTAATCCTGTTTACAGATAAAAAAATAAAACATACATAAAATATGATTAGTTCCCGTTCCCAGAATCTGCATAATTAGCGCTCTCAGCTAAGCTGCCGCTCCATGGTTTTTAGGGTCGCTGTTAGTTGGTTCAGGCAGCCTTGTAGAGAGTAGAGAGAATAAGGAAATTGTTCTGCTAATTTTGCCACACTTGTTCCCACTTAGATAAAGTAGTCCATTACCTTCAAAACCAAAGCCGCCTGCCGCCATTTCCAACTGAAAATTAAAAAGTGCACGCTCTGTCGATGGTTCTAATAAATGGATGAGGGTACGCCAGAAGCTTCGCAGATAAAGTCCCCATTAATGTTTTTCATTGTGGCTGAATGTGCGTTAACCCCCCCCGAAACCACAAAGCTCTGTATAGAAGAAATGAAGCTGGTTTTATGTTAAGAGTCTGTCCATCCCATGCTTGGTAAAGAATTCTCACCTATCTCATATGTCACGCAACATGTAGGAACCGACTAGTAAGGGGTAATCAGAGACTGGACTAAGGGCAGAAGACATTTAAAGAACACGGTAATGCCGTGTAGACCAGAGGTCTAAGAAATATATTTTAGGAAGCAAAATCATTACTGAAATGATCAAGAAGTTAAGTAGATGATATCTTTCTAAATGTAAATCAAAAGCTTCTTCAACTTTGAATTCTCTCCCAGAAATAGGAAGTGCTGAAAAAAAAGCCCCTTTCACTTCCCCAGCCTTCTCTGACGGGATTCATGTTTTTTTTTTTATGTTTTAGTATAGGACAAAGTGCTGTGAGAGTTTGAGAGTCTGAAGTATAATGAATGTGAAGGAGATTATATTCCGCACATTATATTTGTTTTGTCTCCCTTCAGCTGATAATCGCAGTAAGAAGCGCGTTGGGCGGCGTCAGGACAAAAAAGACTTTTCGGTTTTCAAAGACTCAGAAAATGAGCTGCGTGTGAAGATTTCCCCCCAACTGCTTCTCGCTGCCCATCGCTTCTTGTCAACAGGTGAAACTCTTGCTTTTATCACTTGCTTTCCTTTTAGCCCTCGCTTACCGTTTTGCCCCCCCCCCCGTCCTTCGTTTACCGGGTTTCGCTCACCTTCTCTTATTTATCTTCGTTCCCAGAGGTGCCACTATTTGCACCTTCGTTGATCTCAGAAAAAACCCTTCTGCGTCTCTTAAAGTATCCAGATGTCGTGCAGGAGCTGCATTTCAACGACAGCGACAAGAAGGCGTCTGAGCACTACCTCTACCAGAGGAACAAGACGGCAGATTACTTCATCCTCGTCCTTCAGGTGCTGTCGCTGCTACCCCTGCTTGGTTTGTTTAGAGGGGTAGAAGTTATACGAAGCATTAGGCAGCGTACCGCTACGGGTTACCTGTATACATGGCTATGCAGAGCTCTAGACAATGCTGCTGAAAGACCCGATACTGGTTCCATGGATAAGCTGTGCTTAGTGAGGAGTATATCTTCAGACTGTTAAAGTTATAGAGAGGCCGTAAGAGATCTTATGAGTAGCGGCATTACTTATCATGTCCTGCAAGCGGTTATGAGAGCGATTAGGTCGTAGTGTCTCTTAATTCTTTTGGAAGGTCGCCTGTGTGAGAGCGCCGCGGTTTTTGTAGTATGGCACTTATTATTTTGTATTTTTTGTTCTGTAGGGGAAGGTCGAGGTAGAAGCTGGGAAGGAGAACATGAAGTTTGAATCAGGAGCCTTCTCGTATTATGGTGTCATGGCCATGACTACTCCTACAGCTGCTGGTAAGAGCATCCCAGTCCCAAACCTGATCCCTTACACCCTGCCCAAAACTCCTGACTGCACACACACCTTTCCATGTCTGACTGCACCGTCCGTATTCTGCTTCTTCATTTCCCATCTCTTGTCTTCCTCCTCGCCCAGCTCCTGTCCGCTCTCTAATTATACGAGGTCTCTGTTTTCGAGGTTAGCAGGTAAACGGGGTCTGCATGTGAGTGTATTCTTTAGCACTGGGTAGCGTGTCTGCTCACTGCTTGGTTTGAGGGCACGCTTCTGCGTCAGGAGCTGTGTGTGAGAAACCCTGTGCTATATGTTGTGTTGGTTTCAATGTAAAAAGCTATTTTTCCTCCATATTCAGTCTCCGCATTAAGCTTTATTTGCATGCTAGATTTATTTTCCTATTCTTCGGACCCCTAAAACCTAAATGCTATTTCTGCCTCTCTTGATGCTCATTTTATTGTCAGATACGTCTCCCCTTTCTTTCTCGTCTGGCCCTACGGCGAGGCAAATTAGCTGCCACTGCCTGGGTCCTGTATTGCGTTTGTCTTGACCAATAAACTCTTTATTAGATCCTTTGTGTTCAGCTCTGTATATACTTTACATATTTTTGTGATTCCTATCTATGTCTTTGATCTTTATAGAAAGATGGGGTTCTCTTTTATCTGTCGAATAAGCTTGAACTCTTTGCGTGATGTTGGGTATTTGTGAATGGAGTTGCCCCTTTTATGAATGGGCTCTGCAGCATCCGTTACCGTGCTGGATACATTTCCCTTCACAGCCAGCAATGTAATTGTAGGCAAACTGCATAACCTTGGCATTGTATCTTCTATAAGAAGCTGCAGATACATTACTTTTACCGTACGGATACCCGATCTTCTCTATGGAGCAAAGTTTTTTTTTTAATAATGTTCTAATGCATGCGTTTATTCACAAAGGTTTACTTGCCAAACATAGTGGTGTTCTCACTAAATCAAGTATTGAGGAGTCAATATGTCGATGCACAAAGCTGACACTTTGCAGGCAGGTTTCTCAAAAGCCACGCGTTATGCAGGGCCAGCTTGCACCTTCTTGCGGCAGAGACTCCCTGGGGTTTGCCTCTTAGTTTAGTGGCTAAACCCTGTTGCGTTAAGAGATTTGTGTTTCTAACGCACTGAATTAACTGCGTTAGAAAGGACAGTGCCCCAGCAAGAATGGCCAAGTTTCTCCAGAGCTTCTTCCGACCGGTCTCCTTTTTTCTTTTTTCCTTTTTTTCCCAGCCTTCTCTCTCGTTCAGTATCACACGGTGCGTCTGAGCTCTTCACATCTGACCTTTCAGAGATCTCTTCATTTAATCTCTTAATGCCGCTGGTGTGCGATGCTTCTGATCTCTCTTGACTTTTCCAGTGACCTCTGTAACTCCATTTGGCAAATTCGTGAACGCGTTATTTTATTTGTAGTACGGACCTCTTGCGTGTGACCCTTTCCCCTGTCTAGTTAGTGCAGTTTATTCGCCCTCTCCACAACTCTGCTCATCTAAAGTGTCCTCACCAAAACACTGTCTATTATTTCTCACCGTGTTTGACCTTTATCGGCGTCTCCCTGACATTGAGGATACCTGTTAAAAAGATATGGTTATAAGAAATAACCATTTTCATGAAGCCCAGTCAGCACAAGAATTTTCTAGTTGAAGAACAAGAATAACCAAATGCAAGTGTGTTTGTAGTCGGCCCACAGGGGGCATAGTGGTCGTGCTTCCAGCAGGCTTGGTCATTGCCAGAAAATGGAGAATTGAAAATCGAGCTGAAGTGTTTGGAGCATCCGTAACCCTGACAATAGAAAATAAATGTTTCTTGGGGTTCATGTTACTGTGTCTCTGCTCCCCACTAAAAGAATGTATTGTGTTGACACCCAGGGCTGGCCCTACAATGGAGCCGAGTGGGGCAAGCGTTTTTTTCTTTAAAAGCAGAGGGGAGAGAGGGGCGCCGAGTGGTTTTCGCTTACCCGCTGGGCGCCCCTCTCTCTCTCTCCTCTGCGAGCCCTCTAGCTCGGTCTCGGTGCCGGCTTGTAATGCTTGAGCGCTGGAAGTCAATTTCCGGTGCTCAGCATTACAAGCCGGCACCGTGGCAGAGCAGGGAGACTCGCCGCAGGACTGTGTAAAGGTAAGTACAAGGGGGGGGGATAGATAATGGCGTCGGCATTTTAAAGTTTGCCCCAGGCGGCATTAAGTCTTGGGCCGGCCCTGTTGACACCAATGGTGTAGTTATCTTCTGCACTGCCTTCCCCAGGGTTGCCGTCATTGCTGTTGAGCGCTGGGGTATAACATTGTATACGGATGCGTGGCGCGTAGAAACCGCATGCTATGGAGACCTCTCTAGTACATGGGAGCTTTATTGCTCAATAGGTCACTCTTTCCCCCGTTTTGTGGCAGTGGCTGCCACCTCCTGTACCTGGTCCCCTAGGCCACGGCCGCGCTGCTGCCTGACACCAATACTAATGACGCCTTGTCCTCAGAAATACTGTCATGAAAGTTGCCTCTCTATACTACTCCAGTTTTGCCTTCCAAAAAAATCCAGGAAGTCCAGCAAGCAAGAGCTTTTGCATTTTTCATAAAAAATAATTCTCCCCGAAGATTTGTTGAATAAACGGCGTGTTGGTTTGTCTGTCCCTCGGCGTGACCGCTTCTGGATGTCCGTGCTCCATGCTTTTGTGAAATGTTTTACATGTTTTTATATTTGCCTGGATCAGTTTCTTTTTCAATTTTTGTTTTGCGGAGCCAAGTCCCGCTTACATGCAGACCTAACAAACATTCAAGACATTTCATCTGTGCTTTATAAGAAATGATTCTGGTACAAAGTCTGAAAGGGGGGGGTCTTATCTACATAGCAGCCAGTGTTCCTGCCGATCTCGCCATTGCAGCTGTTGCCATGGTAATAGAGCCGCTTCTTACCCCGGAGTCTCTTTTTAAGCATGTTGTGTAGCTCATTATATTGTGTTCCTTACAATGTGATGTACGTGTGTGGCTCGTGGTGTGCTGGGACGGCCCTTTGCGTTGGGATTACATGCCTGTGCTTACCTATTCTGTCCTAAACGTGGCTTTGATTATTGGTTACTTTGTGTTGGAAAGGACCGTTCCGTCGCAGAATGATTACAATTAACTGTAATGTGCCACTGATTGCATCAAACTAGCTCTTTATCCCCCATTTTAAAGTATTTGATCACTGTGTGCGTTTAATTCACTCTCCGTCTCCTTTTCGCAGAGCTCCGTTCCCCGTCTCATATGGGCAGTCTGAACCGATCCACCTCGCTGAGCCACGAGCGCTCAGACTCCATCTCTTCCACGATCAGCGGGAGTAACACTCAGCTCAGTCCTCAGGTGCAGTACATGGCAGACTTCAGCGTGCGCGCCATCAGTGATCTCCAGTTCGTGAAGGTGGGTCTCCTCTGGCGGTCTGCCATCTTTTGCCATTATTTTGTGTCGGCCGTCACACGGCTCTACTGCCCATCTCTGAAACCTAACTAATTATGAATGCTACTCCTTTTAGGCGACATCTCAAATTTACTCCCAACATTATTGTTAAAGTGTAAATATCGCACAACCACAATGTGGGTGGAAGAAATATAGACTTTCGCTATCGACGCAATTCTTTTACTTTTTATAATGTAATCTTGTAACTTTATTGCTTTAACTTTAAATGCTGTCCAGGATGCCATAATATTTTCTAAATAAATAATACCGTATTTGCTCGATTTATAAGACGACCCCCCCGAAATCTAAATATTAATTTAGGAAAAAAAGCCTAACTATAAGACTACCCTATAGGAAAAAAGTTTTACTAGTAAATATTAATTAATGTAGACTATTTTTTCTATTTAATAAACTTATGATTGAGAAAAAATATTTTTTTTTTTTCCTTTTATTGCCAACCTGCCCCCCCCCAGTTATGCACATCTGCCCCCAGAAATGCCTTATATCCCCTATTTGCCACTCTGCCCCATGATTTGCCTTTTAACCCTCTATATGCCACTCTGCCTCCAGAAATGTCTTATACGCTCCTATAAGCCACTGTGCCACATGATCTGCCTTTTAACCCCCAATATGCCACTCTGGCCCGGCTGTGCGAGCAACTTCCAGAGGAAGGAGGGGGGGGCAGAGTCATGTGACGACACCGGTAAGCAGCCTGGCCCCAGCAGACTTTCCCCCCCCCCAGCTATTTGAGGTCTGATTAAAAGACGACCTCGATTATAAGATGAGGGGTATTTTTCAGAGCATTTGCTATGAAAAAACCCCCTGTCTTATAATCGAGAAATACGGTATTAACGATGGACAGCCACGCTGGTCGCTCATTTTGCTGAGGGCTCCCCCCGGTGGAATGTTTTAGAATTGTTTTTCCTTCCGCTACTTTGTAGTCGCTCTGTCTCCTTGTGTATTCCTCATTTCAGCGGCAATCCAGAATTAAAACACTTACACTTACATACAAACTGATCTCGCACCAGCCGGTGGCTGTTGTGTGGCAGGGTTAAGGTATCCTTTAAAGATGCTGTCCCTTTAAATGCTTATAATGCAGATTTAGTATTGATTGGCATATTGATGTGCCTTGGTTGTTCGTATTTATCGGTGACTTTATCCATTGTAAAGCAGATTAAGACTTTTTTTTCCAGTCTATATTTTAGTTGTGCTACAGAATATTTTCTATTAAAAACCCTGAAGCTGTACTTTCCTTTGGGCCCCTTTTGTAATAAGGTACAGCTTGAACATCATGTGACACATATGTGATCAAAAAATGAATACTGCCATGTTAGCCCAAGAGACAATTGATCTTTTTTTAGTCAATGTTGATAGCTTTTTATTGTGCCATCAGATTGCGGAGGAGAAGAGACCTCTGTGGTCCCAATAGCTTACTGACCCAATACAAGGTATTACATGCTCCTTGGATGGATAAAGTGTGCTTATTTTAGTTGGTGATGTACTTACCTCCGCGGTCAGCATCCTGAATACATTAAAAAGCACACAAGGCGTTTAATGCCGTCTACGTGCTGAGCCGACACAGCCTCCATGCTATAAAAAGGCCGAGTGGAGAGATCAGAGATCACACTCGTGTCCAGCTCATTGTGTAACGGTACACGGGGGGCACTTGATCGCCCAAGAGATCTGCTCCTGAGTTTTGTAGCGGGGGACTGCCACCCCCCAGGTGTAATCAGCCTAGGCCAGGGTAAGTCACAAGTTTAGTGCACCATGGAGTACATATCTATATTGTGATGCTTTTCGCTCTTGTAATATATACATTTATATGGTATGTGAGTTGGTGATGTTGGATATGAGGGCTTTGGCTGGGATGGGAACCGTGTGCATGAGGTTAATATAATCGCATTGTATTCTATTGTGTGTACAGCTGGTATATCTTTTTTCCTTATATTGGCAATTCATTTCTCTCAGATCACCCGGGAACAGTATCAAGGCGCCCTGATGTCTTCTCGGATGGACAGTAGCCCTCAGTCTCCCGATGGAGGGACTCGCAAGCCAGATGGTACATTGTCAGATCGCAGCGAGGTTCTGGATGATGAGACGACGAGTCTTCTGAACCAGAGGAACTCTCAGCACAGTCTGCAGCACAATGCTGTCTGACGGCGCCGACAGTGACTGCAGAGCATCGCTTTACTGCTGTTTTACCATGCGTGCAGTGCTCTGGATCAGGACCTCGAGAAATACTTTGCTATAGAATACCGGACCGAGTATAACCCCAGGAGCGACACGCAGAGCGACAAGCGGCAGCAATGCAGTGCTTTGCATGTCTGAAAAGAGCACTCTGCAAGCTTCCTATTTACTAAGCGTTTACTGAAACATTCTACCGGTCCGAAGTATGGAAGCAACTGTTGCGATGTTCTGCAGAGCTGAAGTATTAGAAACTTGTCAAAGGAGATCATGAGACTGGCAAAAGGGAACTGGCAGAGCGAGGCTCTGCATTACTTTTGGAACTGGTGTGATGCTCTGCGAAGCTGTAACTCAGGGAGGGATTAGTTGATTCTACATGTGCACTGGATGACCCTAATCTCTGAAAAGGGAAAAGTGGGTCAATTCGTCTTCCTGGGGATTCGGGGGGGTGCTGTCTTCCTAGTGGGTATAATGTCCCCTGTCAAGTCTGCCTTTCTCCTGCTTAAAGCTAAGGCGGCCTGTGCCTCTCCAGCTGCTGAAAAAAGGAAAATGGCTTCCGGGGTCCTTGTAGCGTTATTGGGGCTTTGGATCTTCAACAGGTGGAAAGCCGCAGACCCCTTGCCCTTGTTCTGGAGGGATGAGTATGTCTTGGGTCCAAGGTGAACGGTATATTGCAGAACGGAACCACTAAAAACACGGCATGTAAACATAAGGCTTCTGGAAGCTGCAGCCTTGCAGTGATCTGACTAACACTATGGTGATTACCAACATTTAATACACAAGAAAAAAAAGGTCTTATTTTATAGTATTGGTGTCCTGCAATCCACAACCGCATTTGTGAATCCCCTTCCAGCCTGGTCTGAAATATGGACTACCGTGAGTGGTCTTATCTCCTGATATATCTTTCACACCTTGTTAGACAGAACCAAAGGTGTGTCATTTCCATAAAAATAACTGTATTTATTTTTTGTATTGCCCCACATATGGCAAAATTGATTCTTGTTTCAAAAAGAGACTTAAAACTAAAACCCCTCTATTTAAATCCATATGTTTTCCTTTAAGTGAATAGCGTCTGCGTCTTGGTATAAGCGGTGCTTTTGTGCCCCTGGTCAATCCCATTAGCTGTAGGTTTTTAAACTGAGACCAGCTTTTGTTGAACCATAACTCCCATCATTCTCAGCTGACGTGAGGCCAAATACTGAACATGGAAATTACAGCCAAACACAATGGGATTGCAGTTGGACAGCCCTGGCCTAGGGATGGGATAGAGGAGAAGCTTAGAGGCCATTTGGAAGTTACGTTGCTGGATCCTTGAGAATGACTTCGTTAGTGGATGTTGGCTGATGAGCAGCCGTATTATTCCGCTCCTTAGGGTTTATGGAGGAGCGCGTTCATGTGCTTTCTTCTTCTGTCATGCATCTGCCGCTTCCGCTGCATCATGGCCGTCTCACCGAGCTGCCCCGGGGGGTGTAGAATGGCAGAAAGTACATGAATGTAGCCGGTTGGACACTTCGAAGGTCTAGCCCAGCGCTCCTCCTTGTTGGCAAGTCTCCTCTGACCAACTTATGGTCTGTGACCCTTTTAACCCGCAGTCATCCCTCTGCATTGCAAGAGTGTCCAGCGTACACCGTCTATTCCTTAGTAACCTGGTTACTATGGTGGTGTTAGTACAGTGACGCGGTTGTACCTGCACAGCTCTGACTGTGGGGTTAATTGTATTAAATGTTTTATTACTTCACATGCGGGTCAGATTTACTAAGGTGCGAGATGCAGACATGATGAACTATTTGCTGCCTTATCTATGCAGTATGAGGGTCATCTGGGCCTTTTTCAGAGAAGAAACTCTCCAACTTGCATTTTTGTAAATTCCTCCTATTGTATTTGACTGGTTGGAAATGGGGGGGGGGGGTCTTACTTAAGCTGCACTATTGATATGATATATATATGATCTAAGATTATTTTACTGGCACTGCAGCGGCTTTGGAGTACAGCACCCATCATGCATAGCCAACATCTGGACTATACAGCACCCATTGTTCTGTAAGTGGCAGAGCATGATGGGAGCTGGAGTGAGTGCTAGAGGCTGGATATTTATTCTCCACGCGTAATCCCATTCGGCGTGCCGGCCTCCCTACGCACTTACATCGAGTGTCTCTCAAGTCCTTACTTGGGGCTGAAGTGAGGCTTCTATTATACAGTTAGATTTGGTAGCCGCTCTGCTCTTGCATGTTCGGGGTAGCAGCTCTCCCCCAGTTTGAAACAAATCTAAAACTATATCCGATAACAGAACCCCGTACCCTCGCCTCTATACCCTTCTAAACCTTATATATATATATTTTTTTTTTTGTTTTAATATTTAAAAAAAAAAACCTGGTCCGTGCCTGTGGGTTATGGCTTCCAATGCACATGCCTTTTGGCTACGTGAAGGGTTTTACTACATTTACCCCTCTTACTGACTCGAGCCAATATGTTAATCTCAGCCATTCATAGGGTTATAAAACATACTGACAGTGGGAGCTTTCCCGCTCGGTGCAGCGTTATGGAAGGTGCGGCGCTCATGGTTACCATTCTTCTTGGGAACCAGGAAAATAACCGTAAATTGACTTATTCAGATATTACTGTCAGTAATTATTGTAATGTTTAGATTCTGTTACTAGTTCCTAGTTACGTGATGCTGAAAGCTTTCTTCTTCTTGTAAAGCACCTTCGGTTGTGTAAAACGTCCCCGGTGGCTCGTTGGGGGGGGTGGGGTGGGCTGGATGTCACCTCTTCTGGTTTAGATACGTAGAGGTCACAAAAGCCTCCTGATCACCTGTTTCAGGTTTTTCCGGATTCCGCTTAGATGGACACAGGGGGAAGGAGGACGGTCACTTTCACCAAGATTTCATTTGATTTTATACATTTTTGTTTCTTCCGAAAGGTAATTCTCCCTTATGGACGGTAAGGGATTTAATGCACAAGCCATAAACTGTTGCCTAGGCGATGTGTGGCTGCTAAGTGATGGGTGGCGGACCACAATCTCCGTGCTCGCCGGGGGGGGGGGATTTGGGAATTTAAAACGGATCTGTTTAGCGCGTTCAGCGACAAGGGAATATGTTTGCAACTCTTATTTTGTAAGGGACAAGGGGTTGGACAGACATGGGTACGATTTCCAATGGATGTAAAGTATAAATTGTTTAATTATTAAAGAGTTTATTATTTAATACAACCCGTGTGGCTCGTTAATGATGTTTTAATTCCAATAAAGCTGTTGTTTATTCTGCGAGTTGTGGCCGTAAAGCAGAGGGTCGCAGCTCTCCACCCCCCTTCCCTGTGGAAATATACTGCGGCTGAAATATGATACCAACTGTGGAATGTAGTGAATGCAGGTGCGCAGCAGCGGCCGCAGGCGGACTATGACTCCCACAATGCCCGGGAAGCGTTACCTTCCTGGCTGACCGCTGGGGATTATGGGAAACAATGTCCGTAGCAGCTTGCCCCCGCCAGGGGTGGTTTCCGTGACCGCACGTGTGGGGTTTGGTGGATTACGTGCTCCGTAGGACAAGAATTCGTTTACTGGCTCCAGGCTTGTGACTGACGCAGGCTCTCTTCCTTGTTTACAACGGCTCTAGGTTAAGCCACGCCTTCGCACCGTTCCCCTTGTAGTGATAGGTCAGCGCTATTTGGTAGCTCAGTCATTGGTTACGTCGCAGTCCCGGGCTGTATAGTGATTGGTTTCGGCGAGAATAGGTGAGGTCGCTCTGCCTCCACCAACATGGCGGCAGCAGCAGCTGTGAGGCTGCTGCTCATGGCTGGGTTCGGAGTATCTCAGGCTTCTTCGGGTGTGGGGGAGGTTAGTGCTGAGGCCCGGGTGCTAGGACTACGACTGGAAGAAGGAGCTGGGGTGTCAATGATCGGCGGAGTAATACGGGCCCAACCTGGATCTTTCTTCCGCCTCCGATTGTATGGCTCGGGACTACGTAATGACACCTGGCCTTGGGTGTCTGTTGGAGCTCCAAGCGGCGACTCCTGCGCTTCTAGAGCAGATAGTGCCCTGCGGCTGCTGGAGGAGTTCAGAGTGTGTAATGAGTTCTCTGGCCTAATCTCCCTGCAGGTCCGGGACACAGGGACCGAGGAGAGGGGCCTCGTGTACCCTCTGTGTACTCGAAATGGGGGCACTTGGGCTCCTTACTCCGGGGGAGACACCTTGATAACTGTACGGGGTGCTGGGGAAGAGGAAGAGAAACCCCCCTGGAGCGAGGAAGATCAGGGTTCCTGTGTACTGGGGCCCCCCAGTGTCAGGTATCATGACCCCTCCTTTAGAGAGGGAGACCCCTCAGCCCAGCAGGAGCTAGCCCCTTGGCTTGTGGCCTTTCTTATTGCCTTATGTGTGCTGCTCTCTGGGCTGCTTCGTGGCTTGCAGATCAGCACTCTGGCCCTCGAGCCCCCAGAGCTGGGCCTTGTGCGCGATTGGGGATCCCCCTTGGAAAGACTGGCTGCCTCTCGCCTGGACCATCTCAGGACTCGTTGGGGAGGCTATACGCTGATTTCCTTCGTGGCCCTCTGCTGTATCACCAACGCTGCTGCCGCTATCCTCCTTTATTATGCGATTGGCTCGGTGGCCGGTGCAATCTTTGCGGCAGCCGGGCTGATTCTGTTGGCCGGTGAGGCCCTTCCAGCTGCCATAAGCTCTCGCTGGGGACCCTGGTTGGCCTCTAAAAGTCTGTGGCTTACTCATGTTTTCCTGCTGATAATTGGCCCCGTCTCATTTCCCCTTTCATGGCTCCTAGAGTTTGCTTTTGGGCAGGATCCCAGCTGCTGTCGATTGAGAAATAGGATCCTAGAAATGGCACGGTGCGGAGACCCCTACAGCGAGCTAGTGAGGGATGAATTCAGCAAGGGGGCTTTGAGGAACAGGACGGTGGAGGATATTTTGACTCCTGTGAATGAATGCTTCATGCTGCCCAGCGACGCCATGTTGGACTTCAGCACCATGTCCAGTATCATGGAGAGCGGCTACACGCGAATCCCTGTGTACGAGAACGAGAGATCCAACATTGTAGACATTCTGTATGTCAAAGACCTGGCCTTCGTAGATCCCGACGACTGCACTCCTCTGAGCACCATCACTCGCTTCTACAGCCACCCTGTCCACTTTGTGTTCAGTGACACCAAGCTGGACGCTGTGCTGGAGGAGTTCAAGAAGGGTGAGATGGCTCTGGCTGTACCGGGGCTGTGTGTGTGAGTGTTTGCGAAGAGCCAAGTGCCTGTGTGTCCTAGAAAAAAAAGAGATTTCAACAAAGTTCGGGAGGGAAATTTATAGCAAACAATGACATGCCAGAAGAGGTGACACTCCGAAGCTGGAGGATAGCGGGTTATAGGTAAACGAGTGCAAGCAAAGCTGTGCTGAGGGTATGGTGGATTTATTGAATAGCCATCCAAACAGTTTAACATGTCATTGAACCCTTATCTCACGAGGTACGTGTCATAATCCTGAATTGCAGGTGTTATCTATGACATGGATCTCGCGGTGTGCGTCTTGCTCTATATGTAGCACGTTTCTTATGGTGACATTGCATGTGTCGGTACATTAGTCCCTCATTGTCTAGATTTGTCAGAATTATCTTACTTTACTTTCTCTGATTTTCTTAAGCACTTCCCTGTCCTTGCAGGTAAATCCCATCTGGCCATTGTGCAGAAAGTGAACAACGAGGGAGAAGGAGATCCTTTTTATGAGGTCATGGGACTGGTGACCCTGGAGGATGTCATTGAAGAGATTATAAAATCTGAGATCCTTGATGAGTCTGAAGACTGCCGTAAGTAGTTGCGCTTAGAGAAGAAAAAAAACCCAACTATTTTATAGGGGACTCAAAACTTTACAATGAGAACCCTCACAATGAGTAATAAAGACAATTAAAGGCCCACATCTGTAATCAATGAAAAGTAATGTTACAACAACACATTCCATGAGTGCGTTGTACCATTGTGTTTCACCACAATTCTGTGGCGGTGGACAGAGAAACCCTTTGGTGCCATTGAATACACTGCAGAATACGATGGTACTTTGTAAATCAATAAATAATAAGGAAATTGACTGCTTCTGTTTGTCCTCTGTGCCTCCTTTGATCGTGCAGAGCGCAAGGTAAAGAAGAAGCACCAGCGTCTGCAGCCCATCTCCATTCCTCGTGGCGGTGAAGATCTTTCCATTTTCAAAGCTTGTGAATCAGAGCAGAAAGTCAAGATCTCACCGCAGCTCCTCCTGGCGACCCAGCGCTTCCTGTCTCAGGGTTAGTTTGCCTCCTGCAGCACCGTTTCCACCCCTGATCCTGACCCTCGGGGGCAAACATTCCATCCATCAGCACCACCACATAATGGATGGTATATTCTTACAGGTTCCATAAAGAATGCATGGTGAAATGTGAAAAATGTTAAAGTATTAGTGCTAAATATAAATATCTCTAATGCACTATTAGCCCATCTTAAAACACCAAGTTTATCCGTCTAAAGCTCATTTTGTCCCTGTGAGTTTCTTGGTTCTTTTGTGTATTACGATACGACTTGCCTGTCTATCCTTTTATTTCTTTTTGGCTTCCGTTTCCTTATCCCCTGCTGTTTTTGCCGTATTTTAAAATCTTTAAACAGAGGTGGAGCTGTTTGGTGCCTCCCGGATGTCAGAGAAGGCTCTTCTTCACCTCCTAAAACTCCCAGGAGTTACCCAAGAGGTGAAGTTTGATGACAGTGACCATCTGTCCCCGGAGCACTTCCTCTACCTGCGCAGCCAGCCCGTGGATTACTTCATTCTTATCTTGCAGGTGGGTGATGGTTCTTGTTGGGCGGTTTGCATCCTCTAGTACTCTCTACTTATCCGGACTCATGTTTTTCAGGGTCGCGTGCAGGTGGAAATTGGGAAGGAAGGTCTGAAGTTTGAGAGCGGAGCCTTCACTTACTACGGTGTAGCTGCACTGAGCTCCTGCCTCCTAGGTGAGGGAACCATGTTCCAGGGCAGTGAGCTTAATAAACACTTGTGGCTACGAGCGCCACAAAAGGTGGAGAATATCTGTGAATATACACAGCAGTGGGCAAGGTTGCTGCTATCCCCCTACACCGTGATGTCGGAATATGCTTAGTTTGCCTTACTGAGAACGTGACCCTGGCTACCTGCTTCTTCTTCTGTTAGTGAATTGCTTTCGGCCATCTAGGGGTGCTTTGTTCAATTGAGGTTTCAAAATCAAATGAGTCTCTCTTTCCAAACCCTACATTTTACATTCCTGTAGATAAAATGAACGCATATAATGGTGTTTATATGAGCAATGTACGTGTTTTAGAAATCCACCTTATTTGTATAGCATGGGACCAGTAACGTCCTGCGGTCAGTGTCCGTGTGGTTGCTCCTTTCCATTCCGGGAGCCAGATTGCCGCAGGCACGTTGGGGTGTGAGCACGGCATCCTTGAATAACCCAGCAGCACAGCTTTTCAGGGTCTGATCCCTTGGCACCGGCATATTCTGTTGTGTCGTGGCTCTGTTCCATCAGAGGTCATGCAATGTCGGTGCCGGAATCACTTTAACTGATTTACTGAACACCTTAACGCAAGACTGCAAAAAAAAAAAGTCAAGATCACTGTCTGGAAAATGGTTTATAACCAATAGTTGCTGCATGTCATGTTTGGCGATATTCTACTCTCCTGTAATGACTGGTAAAGCACCCTTTTCTGTTTTATTTTACACTAAAATGCCTTTCAGGTCATCCGTCTCCGTCCAGCGGGTGTGAGCAGAGCGACTCGTCTCATTCACTCTCGTATTGTCCGGATTACACTGTACGGGCCGTGACTGACCTGCAGATAGTGAAGGTGAGCAGGGTGTGAAACATCTCCGTTATGGTACCCCTTGATTATGTATATAGGGGTCTACTGACGGTGTAGAGTTCTTTGTTTTGCTCTACAATACAAGGTGGGACCAATAATTTGGGTTGGAAGCACACACCGTAAACTCCCCGTTCGTTTTACTGGTGGAGCGCCAGTTAGTGTTTGGATGGGGGCAGTTGGATCAGTATTGTGATGCACAAAAGGTGATTCTGGGGCAAAGATTGAAAAGTGATGCAATGATCTATTTCTGCTGGTTGCTATGGTGATGTCTGCTTTTCAAACTCTGCACCAGAACCTTTTTGTTTCTCAAGAGTGTATCCGGCTCAGCTGGTTCCGCTACTGAGAAGGAAAGGGCCTGGCATTATACTCGTGGTCCCCGTAGGAATGCTGACTATTTTGCCCGTTTAATGCCATAAGAAGGAACCTGGCTGTCCATGAAAGGATCAGCGCTGTAATCCATCGAGCTAAATCCCCCTGGAGCAGCGCAGTTATCCCAGTAATAATTACATTTCAGTCCTAGCTGGGAATCGAGTCTGTAAAATGTCACGTACCGCTTTCTGCTCGCTTCACCGATTTAAGGTTGCATGGCAGGATTTCGTTATCTTCCGGCTGAGCGGCCCCAGCGTACCCTTCTACTTCTGGGCTTAGGGAGAAATTGTTTGAATGAGCACCGTAACGCACACAACGTGATTTTCAGCAAATTTATCCTAAAACGTTGTTGGTTGTATTATTGCATCTTTGATTGTGATCCGGATTGCCTATGATGTTAGGTGCCTGAAGCCTTCTCCTCACCTAATACTGATTGGCCCTCCAATCCAATGACATTATGTACCGTATTTATATTTTCAATGTCCTTCTCCCTTATCTGCGGGCGCCCCCCGTCTCCCTTATCTGCGGGCGGCCCCCCGTCTCCCTTATCTGCGGGCGGCCCCCGTCTCCCTTATCTGCGGGCGGCCCCCGTCTCGCAGTTCCACTTCTTTTCTCGTATCTTCGGTCTTCTGTTTGTGTTCAGTCTTGACTCCTGATGCACATCCACATAAGGGCGGAGCTTCTTACACACTCGCTCCCCTGATTGGAGGAACAGTGGATAGGCTGTCCTTGTGATTCCGCTCTTTTGCAGAAGTCCCTTAAAAGCCCCAGTATTGGAGATGTTCGCAGAGAAATAGATGCTCTCTGCACCTCTCATTCTCTTCAATATTCTTGCTTCCGAAAATGAGCGTTGTCATGGAGACCGCCTCTCCCAAGTTCCTCCAATTATGGGAGCGAGTTGCCCGGACGCTCTGCCCTTTTGTAGAAGTGCTCCGGGATTCATGATCGAACACACTGGGGCAAGCAGAAGACAATAAAAGACGCGGAGACGAAACGCGAGGGAAGGACATTGAGAATATCAATACAGTGTATATAATGTTATGTCATTGGGGGGAATTTTTACAACTTTAGGGGTGGCCTGCAATCGGACGCGGCCTATATTCGAGGCAATACAGTATATATTATACAGATATCAGACCTGATGATTTGTTTTATTTTTGACATCTGCCTTTAAGGTCTTATTGTTTTTGCCTTTGTATATAATTTATACAGATCTCACGAGTACAGTATCTGAATGGTGTCCGGACCTCCCATACACATACAAACCCTCAGTCTCCAGACAGTATAGAGCTGAGGATCCTTCCTAACAGCCAAACACAGCTACTGAACATCCGGAATACAGATTCAGGTACAGCCACAGGGTCCCTAATACAGAATTCATTTACACAAATTTAATCCCACGTCTCGAAATGAAACTCTTACTGTGCTGCCCGGGTTGTTTTAGTATCTGCCACAAGATTATTGAAGTCCTTTAGAAGTTTGTTTATTCAATGTTTCATTTACAATGTACTTTATTATACTATATTCTACTTTCTGTCTAACTGATATAGCGCCTGCGCCTTAAAGCAGACGAGTTACTCGTATAAAGTGACTGGCTGGAGTAATCTATAAAACGTTATTTCAGCTACGACAGAAAGAAAATGTATTTTAGTTACTGTTTAAGAGGCTTTTCTAATACCTCTCTCACCTCCTCCGTTTGTTTGCTCTCTGACGTCCAGCACTTCTAATCAACACTTCAGTTACTGGCACAATTGAGAGTTTCAGCTAATAGCGGCTCGTACCGTTTTTACACGGAGGTAAATATCCAACTAGTTGATTTATATCAGCTTTGCTGCTGCTGCTTCCTGCAATTCACCGGTTATAATCGCTTGCTGCAGCTGCCTTCCGCGAGATCACTCGTCTGTGTATGTGCTTTACGGCTTCATCCTTCACATCAAATACTGACTTGTGACAAGAGATATTTCACAAGCAATCGTTATCAGATTCTTCTGCACGCTTTGGCTTGTAATCATCATCCATCCTAGTTTGTGGGGTGAAATTTGCAATGGCAAGTAAACCTACCCCATCGCTGTGTGCCCGTGTCTATTCCGTTACATTTACATATATAAAAAACAACGCACACCACAGCGAGAGGCACGCATCACGCCAGACCTCTCCTGAAGAAACCGCAGCTGAAATCGGACTTTACAGAAAGGTAGTGATGGTTCCAGCCGACCAGCAGCGGATTTATAATTGTATATAATTTTTTTTTATTTGCAGAAGCAAGGAAGGGGCCAGACAGCTCCTGAGGAACATTATGCTGGAATGCAGAGGAAAGAGGGGGACAATCGTTTTTAAATCACCTCCTCAGCCCCTCACCTGCGATATCCTGCTGACAGACTTTTTACAAACAAAAAAAAGAGGAGACCGCTTTGTGTCAAACTGTCTCGACTGAGCATCAAAAGCATTGCTCTGCCTACCAGCGCCATCCGCCGTGCTGTTTTGAACTTTGTTAGTATTATTTCCAAGAAGATATCCATGCAGATTCCGGCTTTTCGTGCGGTTTGATGAGGGATCTCAATGTCCTTCACCACTTACGTTCTGCAAACACATTGTGCATGAAAGGATGAACCAGACATATCCGTCCTGGCGGGTGGTCCTGCAGGCAGACATGGGCTATAGATCGATATAATATATATATATATATATATATATACATACATACATACATATATCCCTGCTGCCGTGCCAGGAGAGCAAATCAGTCAGGGCACTCCCTATTTTATAGAAGTGATAGAACGCGTTCTATGTATATTTTGAATAAGCTAATAAGGGGTGGGACTGTGGAAACGTGAAATTATTAATGAAAAACATTATCCTACTGTTGAAGTTTCGTGTCCATATGTACTCTGAGAGAACACAGAGCTGTAGTGGGGGGGGCCAGCAGTGTTTGGCACCATTTCATCTCATTCACTAGACGTAGAAATAATAAAGTGCTCCTCCAGCGTGCCGCTCGCCCTTCTCCTGGACATTCTCAGAGCCAATGGTGGCATTCACCTACAAATACAAAGTATATAGCCTTTCAATATGTATAATAGTTACAGTAATACCAAGATGTGTATACAGTTACCATGACTATACTTAGAGCTGGGTGTCACAATCTCATTGTATATTGCTTACACACGGTATTATGTCACAAGTGACTTTAGTCCTCCCCTGCAGTAGGTTTTACCGACCAGGCTAAATCTGCTGGGTAGGCACAATACAGATAGTTTGAAAAAAGGGTGTGTGTGTGTGTGTGTGTATGTATGAGCGCAGTTTACTCCCATTTAGGTATAAGTGCCCACTAAGTCTGCCAGGATCCTGGTAGTAGTAAATGATTACGGGTCTGGGGACATTACTGCCTGTTTTAGGGGTGTTTGGGGGCATTAGACAGGTTATCAGTCCCTTACAAATTTTAGCAAATACATAGAAGAAAACCCAGCGCTGTGAAGCATACAGCTGTTCCAAAGAGTGCAGGAGTATTTTCGCCAATTGGCAATATTTTTTAGATTTCCTTTTACTGAGCAGATCATGCATTGATTAACTATATAATTGATGATATATAGATGATCTGGGTAGAGCTACAGCAGCATCATTTTGATCTACGTTACAGGACACTTACGTTTAATGAAGCTCTGGGGTAAAGAGGTCTGTTGCACCCGGAGGGGCCATCTCTGCTGCCGTCAGGCCCCTGCAATCCCGCAGCTCCAAGAGCCCTTTATTGTGTTTCAGGAGGAGGTGGCACAGCTCCCGACGACCCGCTTCAGCTGCCTACTGGATACAAGAACGAGCAGGATCTTTAGAAATGCTACAAGTGCATGCACCTACTAGCTTATCCAGATACATGCACTGGAAAAAAACGTATTCCATGAAGAGAGGGGAACAAAATGCCTCTCTTTGCTATTAAGCCATCCCTCTTCTGCGGGAAATATCAGAAACAAGTATTTTATTTATGCTGCGCATTTCAAACACATTACAGGACATTAGTTTCATGCGTTATCACTTGGTGTGAAATCAACCCCTTGTGACTTTTAGTCTTTCCAAGCGGGAACAGGATCCCCTCATCCTAATATATTTTATCATAATGGTCCTTGAATCAGGACATGAACAGAACTGAAGAGTCTGTAACACGGTTCTAATTATTCCTCCTTGGCACCAGGTGAAAACAAAAGAGCTGCCAAATGTACAGCGAGTCACCCAGGAGACATCAAAACTCCGGAGAAAGCGGAAAGGAGGAGAAAACGTTTTAATCATGGAGAAAAGGGAAATCATCAACTTTCACTGTTCAATAAATCTCACTCCAAATTGTCTTTATATTGTAAATGTAAAAGGAATATAATTTTCGGGTAGATAATTTGCCCACAGCATGCTTAAGGGTGGCCTCTGTTTACCTCACAGTAGTTATCCCTCCAACCCTGAAAACAGTTGGAGTTGCTCCTAGCTCCTTTAGAATTTTTTTTTCTGGATTTCAGTGAAACAAGCTGAATTTGGAATACCGATCCCCTGTCTCTCAGACAATGTTGGGCGAGGGCACCGACGACGAGTTAATACCCATTTGGGTCACTGATACCGCGACCTGCTATATGCAATAACAGCACTGCGCAGAAAGGGAACAGTTTAATAAGATACCGAGATGCTCAGCAACCTTACATGTGTATAATGGGCTTTATTACCCTTTTGTTACACTGCAGCTAGCTATTCAGGGGTTATTACTTATCTTGTTTATGTTTATACACTCAGAGAACGCGCATTCCTATTGCCGGGGCCTGTAATTATGCGATTGTAAAAACCAAACCCGTAGAGACTGTTAATTCACCTTATGAAGAGCTGTCCTTCCATCTGAATCGGTCTTGGCTGGATCAGCTCCGCGCTCCAGGAGTAGCTCGGCCACCATGACGTGTCCGGAGTAGGCTGCGCGGTGCAGCGCCGTGCTGCCGCCATTAGTCTGCGCGTTGCTGTCCGCCCCGCTGTCCAGCAGCAGGCGGCACACTGACAGCTTACCATGCCGGCTGCCGTAATGCTGGGGAATTCATCAAATTGAAGCGTGTTAAATAAACGCAGGCAGCATCACACAGAAGACTGGAGCTGTAGGAGTTTACAAAGTAAAATAGCCGATTAACTAGATTATGATCATTTAAAAGCACAAATACATCCAAAATGTTGTGCATGTTTTAGAGCCACATTAGAACAATACAAATAGTTAAAACTGGGCTCTCACCAGGGCTGTGTATCCAAACCTGTCGGGCAGATTGGGGTCTGTTCCTTTCGCAATAAAGTTACTGACCCGGTCAAAGTCACCATCTAGAGCTGCCGACCAAATACCTGCAGGAGAACACAGGGGACGTAGTATCCTTTAACCAAAATGTCATTATTTACCATAAAAACCACATATAACTTAAAATCTCATCATAACGACCAAAAGAACGTTCTTATCAGTATATGGTGTCCATGCGCACAGGTCCAGTAGCAGAACATGAGGCTGCTGATGGCCTCTCGCTCCAATACTCGCCTACCATCTTCTGCCTGGACGGGCCGCAGGATAAAGCCACGGCTAACGAATTAAGGACGCACAGCTGCCATTAGCAGATTATGGGGTTCATCACAGATATCCCACCGCCATTCTCACACACGAATCATTTACACATTCATTGTTTCATAAGCAAAGTTTGCCTTTATTGGATAAATAAACTGCATTAGATTGCAAGCTCTCCAGACTACCGAGGCCTCTTTATCAAGCGTCCAATCTCCAGCAATCCAGTTTGCCAATAAAGGAACCATTTTTACCAAATGTGTTTTGTTTTTTTCCCCTCAGTTACCGAGATAACATCGCACGGCTCTGTGAGTGGCGGAAAAGACGAGACACCAGGTGCATTAAGTGGTACTTGATGCATAAACAACGCGCCGCTCGCCGGAGGCAGGGAGCTCCCCGAGGGGCCTGACGTTACCTCTTTGGAAGTCCATTTCTTCCACGGTCTCCCGGACTCCCGCAGATGTCCCCAGACAGCACGGCTCCCCCGGCCGGTGCCCCTTCCCCTCCACGCTGCCGGAGGAGGCGCACCCCGCATGTCTATGCATTCTCAAGGAAAACACATACACCGTGCCGCCTACTGCACCGCCATGACCGCGCGCGTCAGGAGCATGTCATTTCAGCCAATCAGCAGAGCTGACTCGGGCATGCGTTAACCAATCAGCTGTAAATTGTAGTCAGCCAATGGTAAGACTGGAAGGCGGAAGAGAAGTTGACAGATGCAATGCTGGTATTTACCGCTAGGTGGCGATGTGATGCCGCCTCTCCTATTAAATGACATGATGTTCATGGAGTCCTGATCTGCTCAGCAGACACGCTGCAGCTTCACACCACATAGCAAAAACATAGCAAATGAATTCTTTATTTAAAGCTTCTGCAGGCTGATAACCAAATGATTTACTGAAAAAAACTAAATGAACAGAAAATGGCACAGAGCCAAATCTAGGCCGTAACCTCGGAAATTACCTCGTCCATAGAGTGCAGCAAAACAATAAGGAAGCACGAAAAAAAAATATCCCACCCTCATCCAATCTTTCTTGGCCGCACGCATATTCACGTCGAACATCCTGTTATACAGCTATATAAAAACATCAGTAATAGCGCCAAGGATCAGGGAAACCCACATCTTCAGGACAAAATATTTAGCACAGAATCTTTGTAGGTGGTGGGACCCACCAGCCCAACCCATAAAAACCATCCCCAGACCAGGGGCGTATCTAGAGTATTTGGCACCCGGGGCAGATCCTGTATGTGGCACCCCCCCACAAAAAAAGGAATGTTTATTTCACAAATTTGTAAACTGTATGTCAGCTGGAAAAATCTAAGAATCTGAAAAAATAAAGTATCAACTTATAAATTAAATAAGTTTAAATAAATAACATTTACTAAACAGATATGGTACAGCATAACTCCTATCACTGTATACTGGGCCAGAAATTGACGGTAGTTCAGCATAACTCCTATAACTATATGCTAAGCCAGACATTGACGCGGTATGCCTCTGCCCCTAAAGACTTACTACAATTAATTCACTCATTCATTCATGCACCCATTCACTCTTCCGCACCCCCTTAGCTCTCTTGCAGATTTCACTGGTCTGGGGCATGGTCGAGCATGGCCCAGATGCCTATTCAGCCCGACGGACGCCTACCGCGGGCCTGCAGCTTACTGCCGTGGTGCCCGCGCACTGTGTGAGGGAGCTCTTTCCCCACCCAGGGGGAGCAGAAATCTGGGCAGGAAAAGAGTTTTCTCACACAGTGTATGGGCGCCAGGGCGGTGAGCTGCAGGCCCGTGTTAGGCAGCCATCGCGGCACCCCTCTGATAAGTGGCACCCAGCACGATTATTCCCCCTCCAGCAATCTTTACAGCTGGGCTTTTTTTCCTGGCATCCAGCAAACCCGGATTCCTCTGTGGGACGGAGATCACTCCGAAATGAAGAGCAAAAATCCGAGAGTTGCAACAATGCAGTAAAAGTAAACATTTATTATTATTATTATTATTGTAATCCAGAATGTGTAAGTGTTTTTTCTGTTGTTTTAGAGGAATGCATATTAAGTTACTCACATATTGAATAATCCATGGGTCATCCCATTGAAGAAGCTCCTAGATATGTGAGCATTAAACTAGTTATTTATTTTTCCAGGTCCGGTCTGTTGCCTCGGATGGTTCCATGAGGTTCCCTCCTATATTAGTCAGCAAGTGCATGCAGGACCGGGTTCATCTAAAGTTGTAGAAGTCCTTGGACAAGCCCTGTAATTAACGATCTAAATGATGAGTCGCTTTGGCGTAGAGACTTGCCGTCGTGTACAGCTGGGCAGATAGGAAGTGTCTGGGATTTGAACTATAGTAGAGTGCAGCTCAGCGGGCCACTCGGCCGACACAGATCATACTCCTGGAAGAAAAACCACAATGTCTCCCACATCCTGCTGGTCTCCTGATGTCATGGGCTCTCTTGCCCCATCAGGAGAACCAGGTGTGTAGATAGTGGTGCATAAGGGACTCTCCATCGTGAATGGGTTAAGCACTAAACCCAGCTGCCTCTGCCTTTAAAAGTCCAGAAGAGAACACCAGCTATCTGTTGTCCAAAAGGGCCAATTATTATTACACAATTAAAATGTACAGGAGAATAAGTTACAATCCACTTCTTCCAACCTTACCATAAAACATATTAGTTTTTCCTATAAAGAACACATAAAGTATCTTTTGGCTTGAGGTAGAGAACTAGGAAATAACACACATGCTTGTTTGCATCGATCCGCTGCAGTCTTTTACCCAGTACTCCAGCTTTAACGCTTCATCTCTCACCCAACCCTAATTACTCCCCTAAAACAGAAGCTTCATGACTGAGTCTACAGACTGGATCCTGGGAACGACGTGGCCGCCAGCTGTTCGCAAGCAGGGCCTGTCCAAAGCATTAAGCCATAGACCGTGGCAGCTGTGCCACTTGGCAGCCGGTCCAGGGAGGGATCTCTTTCAGAGCTCGTTTATCAAACAGCAGCACAGGTGCAGCTCGGAGCCGCGCCGGGCTCGGTAAATTTCTTACACTATATATTTTCATGCAGCAAATGTTTGCGTCTTTGAGTAGAAAGATGATGATAGTCCGGGGACGGTCTCTTGTTAAGTGAGGAAATAGCCTAATAGATTGGGCCAGAATTAATCCAAAATGCGACCGGCTACCCCATGGCCAACAGCCTCCCTACAAGCCAGGAAATCCCAGCATCTGGGAAGCCTCAGACCGGGTGCAACCCTCACCTCGTGTTAAGTAGGTCTGAACCTCAGTGCTTTATTATCAACAGGGTGTAAATGCATCAGACGCCAATCTGATACGGTACAGGAATATTATCCCATGCACCATGTTTGTCTGCCAACCCTGCCACCTCTACTGGCACCTACTCCTACGGAAAGACAGCCACACAGATCACAAACTTAATGGACCTGCCAAATCTCTGCTGTAGTCAAAATCTGTGCCGCTGCCTCACAGAGGGCAAAGGAATCACATTAAATTCAGATGAATGTTAGATGAAGCCACCTGTCATTTATCGATGATCAGTGTAGACCCTTTTCTTCATTCATCTATAAATTGTTCTCCCAAACCACACTGGGCAGGGTGTGTATTAATATCTGAGGAAACCATCAATCCATGACTTCTTAACATCATCCCTCACTCACTAGGGTGGTCTGGCCCCCTTACTGGGGTACTTTCCATGACCACACTGAGCTCTCGTCTCTGTCAGCTAGCCAGCTCAATAAAAATCAGCTACATATGTCTGAAGAATTTAGAAGAGCCCAAAATGCGATTGTTCTCCTACCCCCCTGAGACAGCCTACCCCTTCTCATCAAAGCAGGCAATTAACTTCCATCTCATTCTCCTTCAATGTCCTAACAGATTATAAACTCACTGAAACACGGCCCTCTTCTCGGTCTGTCCCTGTAGGTTTTAACATGTATTAATCTATGTATTTGCTAAAACAGGTCTGTTCTAGGGTCTAGAGCCCAGCTTCTCTAACCTGAAGCCTGTGCGCTGTATGAATTGGAAGTCATTTGTCTGTGTTTGCTGATGACACAAAATTAGGTAAGGTTATAAAGTCAGGATGTTTTGTCTCTTCAGAATGATTTGGATAAACTAGGGGACTGGTCAAATAAGTGGCAGATGAGAGTCAATATAGATAAGTGTAAGGTAATGCACTTTGGTGCCAGAAATAAGCATGCAATTTACAGTCTTAAGGGCATTGCATTGGGAAAAGCAGAAAATGAGGACTTATAATTGTAGACCATAGACTTAGCAACAAAGTGCAGTGTCAGTCAGCGGTTGCAGAAGCCAGTACAGTATTGGCATAAAGAGGAGTATTAAATCACAAGATGAAAATCTAATTTCACCTCTTTATAAAGCAATGGTGAGGCCTCACCTAGAATATGCAGTGCAATATGGGGCACCAGTTTTTAAGAAGGATGCTATAGAGCTGGAGAAAGTGCAGAGGCGGCTACAACGTTAATTAGAGGAATGGAGAATTTTAGTTATGAAGGAAGACTAGAAAAACTGAACTTGTTTTCACTTGAAAAGAGATGTCTAAGAGGGGATCTGATCACATTGTACAAATACATACAAGGTCAGAATAAACAGCTCTCTAGTGGTCTTTTCACCAAGAGGTCTCTACAAAAGACACGGGGTCATCATTTGAGACTTGAGTAAAGGAGATTTCAGCATCAGCATAGGAAAGGCTTCTTCACAGTAAGAGCAATAAGAATATGGAACTCTCTGTCTAAGGATGTTGTGTTATCTAAATATGTGGATATTTTTAGGAAAGGCCTGGATGCTTTTCTTGTTAAGCAAAACATAAAGGGCTACAACTGCTAAACGGACAGACGTATTAGAAAGTTGATCCAGGGAGTAATTTGATTGCCGCTATGGAATCAAGAAGGATTTTTTTCCCTTTTGTGGCATAATTGGTAATTGCCCCAGGTAGGGTAGATAGTGAGAAGGAGGGAGGGGTAGATAGTGGGAAGGGGAGAGTGGTAGATAGTGAGAAAAGAGGGTAATAAGAATATTGAAATAAAGTCAGAATGAGTGTGAGAGAAAATGAACAAACTAATTTGTGTATGAATTGTGTAAATGAGAATAAATTAATTAATGTGTGGAGGAATTGTGTGAATGAGTGAAAGAATAAATGTATTTGTGAGGATGCGTTAATTAAAATGTGTTACTAAATTGTGTGAAAGAGTGAGAGAATTAATGATTGTGTGAATTAGTGAGTGACTGTAAAAGTGTCTGTGTGTATTATAATAATTGATTTTTGGAAAGGCAAAGATGACACGGGTAGGGTGTTTATGGGATAAAAGGGTGGCAAATCCTATGTGTGTGATCTGCGTGCTGGCCAGGTTCTATGTCGGCAGTGAGGACACCAGGGCTGGCTTTGAGGTGTGCAACCTGTGATCTATGCCTGAAATTTAGGGGTTTTTAAATATACCTCTAATGCAGAGATTTTGTGTGAATGCCAGTTGATTTATACCTGTAAAGCTGTTTTTTTGTGTTATTCTGTTGATCTAGATCTGCTATGCTATGTTTCCATACATTATTTATGTATACCTGCAAATATGGGGCTTATTTGTCTTATTCATTATTTTTTAAGGTAGGTAGGAGGTTGGTTCCAGTGTGAAAAAATGCACCCAACAAAATTTCCACCTCTGCAGTGCGGCAGTTTTTCTGAGAAATGTTTTCATGATGTTCCTTTTTGTTTAAGGAATATTTTTTTTTTTTCAAATATTTACCATTCGCTCCTCTTTGAAATTATTGCCGTCACACGAAAAGTTTTAATTTGGCAAACCACCACCGAAAGGCTCCTTACCCATGCTCTAGAACCTAGCATTCTTTTTGTGTTCCTACTGCCTTGTTACATTGTCTATCTAGTTAGAATTCATTGGCGGTCACTCCTAGATGTATTTCCTCTTCCAGCACTTTATCATTTCCTTAATACTGTATTGTGGCTTCATAATATTTACTTCCTAAGTAACATTTACTTATCATGCTAAAAAAATAAGGGCTTTGGAAGCTTCAGACATCTTTTATTTTTCTTCCTCACCTTTTTTCTTTGACTCAGATTAAGATGACCAGTGTTGGCCTTAACCAGTAATTAAGGTCTAAATTAAGCTACAAAGTTCAACCCAGTAAGTCTGATATGTTATTTTTTGTTCTACTAAAGTAAATAGTGAAATAATGTGTCCCGCATGTTTCATTTATGTTGCATTTATGTTCTTATAGTATTTGATATTTATTGCACATATCATGGTGTTTTATTGATTACAAGTCACATCTCTCTTAGAATGGTACTAGAAACTGTAAAAGCCCAAAGATGCCATATTCATAAATCTGTCCTGCGCATTACACAAGGATCAGGTTGACAACAGGTAGAACAATCAACAACAATAGTAAGATTTATTTTTATGTGATAAACAAAGAACTGGATAGCACGACTATAAAATAAGCTGTGCTGTATGTTGTGACTCCTTCAATCCCTGGGGAGATATCTCGTGTAGCTTTTGAGGAGGTGCAAATGATGCGTTTGTGACCCTGGGGTATAGCATTTGGAGAGCAGGGTGGGCCAACAATCCCACTCCAACTTTTGTAAGATGTCACAAACCAAGATTTTTATGAAGCCTGCATCAGGGACAGACGTTGGATATGTAAACCCCTGAAGCCTCACAATCAGAGAGACTGTTGAGGGGAGAGGTTAAGAAGATCTTCTGGGCTTCCAGATCAAGGAGAAGCCCTGAAGATCTATGAGCCAAGTGTGACATTAGCTACCTCTACGTGGGTGCTTGGTCTGGGGAGGTTGGGTATAGCTGGGGTATAGTTAGCGGGTGTTTAGGCTGGTCAGCCTGGGCCTGGGCCTTTTCTTTTCGTGTGCACCTGTAAATAAAAGTCATATTTTGCCCGAAAATCAAGCCTTCCTAGAGGACAATGCTTAAGATCCTAAAAAGTGACATTTTGTCCCTCAGCTGAAAGGGCTGTTTTCATTTAGCTCCATTCCTAGTTTGATCCTCTCCATATGTATATTCCTTCTGCCATAAAATACCCTCCAGGTCCAAGACACTTCCATAACCTTCTGACATGTAAACAGTTAACCCATCCACAATTGTTTAGGTTTTATGGAAAAATCTCAGAGAATCCCACAATATAACGATCTTTCAATGCAGTTCGAGGTCCTGGACTGTAATAAAGACGCACACTGATTCTTTTCTGTTGGTTCCCTGTCCTTGGATCACTGAAATAGAAGCTCAGTACGTGAAACACAGACCTGGGTCTACGGCCAAAAAAACCCACTCAGTGACCTCTGTTTGAAAATTGCGTCTCGGTGTATTGATGATTTCTGGTTACTGCAAGCAAAACCATAAAGAAATACTTAATTCATTTTAAGTGGGTGGGAAAAGGATTCAAATTCCCCAGCCATGCTTTTAATTAAATGCATCATTGTCCAAATGTGAGACTCGGGGGCGGGGGGGGGCTTGTATAGTAGCTGAACAGCATAAATATTCATAAATTCAAAAGTACTTTTCAGAGAACTGGGGGAAAATGTAATTCTGCGGCATATGCAGAATATGAGTAATTGATGTAAATAGATCCTAAATGTACATCTTGTGTACCATAGATAAGCTCAAGAGACAGAGAGGAAAGCGGGCTCAGCTTTGTGGAAGAGGCTAGAAGGGGCCACAAGTCTCTAGGAACATCATGGTGATTGATTCCATGTGAAGAGCAGCGAGGGTGCCCTAAAACCCACACAAAAACAACATATATTGTAACTTGACGTCCAATGACGGTAGAGAGACAGTCAGGGCCGGCCCGACAATGGAGCCGAGTGGGGCAGCTGCTCCAGGCGGCACTTTTGAAGGAACAGCACTTTGCCGCCCCAAGCCCTTTTTTTATTTTTAAAGCGGCAGCCGAGTGGTTTTCGCTTACCAAGTTGTCAGTACCCGCTCGGCGCCCCTCTCTCCTCTGCGCGAGTCCGCCTGTTTGTCTCGGCCGCTTGTAATGCTTGACGCCGGAAAATGACATCATTTCCAAAGATGACGTCAACTCCCGCAGGAACTGCTGAAAGGTAAGTACAAGGGGGGAGCGTAGATACGGATAATAGGAGCGGAAAGAGTAAGGTAGATAATAGGAGGGGAAGGAGAGTAAGGGTAGATAATAGGGAGGGAGAGGAAGAGTAGATAATGGGGGGCAGCAGGGATGGAGGGAGAGGAAGGACGGCATTTTAAACTTTGTCCCAGGCGGCATTTTGTCTTGGGCCGGCCCTGGAGAGACTTATATATCCAGGTTCAAAGGCAGAAGGCAGGATTGGGAAAAAGGCTTTCTATTGAGTTTATAATCCCTAGAATCAGGTTAAATCAAAGTACAAGTAGGAGAACGGATAGACAAGAGAAGAAGTGCCAAATGTATTTAGGAATGTTTAAGATTTAATTTGTCTCCATATATCCTGCTCTCCATTTCGGAACCAAGTATGTATCGAGGCAAAGCATGCCAGATCTTTACGTTATAATCAGGACATTATCAAAGGCTTTACCAAAATCTAAGTAATGTTTATCTGCTGCACCTCCCTAACTGAACTTAGCTACTCAGTCAAAAGTAAATTGCAGTTGATATGATCTTTCTGTACTAAATCCATGTTATTTTGAGTATCCATTAATTTCCCATGACGGACGTCAGACTACCTGGGTTATAAATACCAGACGCTGCCCTGCTAGACACAGAGAAAGCTCCTCTCGGATAAAGTGAAGTGCAGCCTCTCGTTAAATCCTCTCCTTACGTGCCTGCAGTGGCAAAAATAATACTGGGGAGGGGGAAGCCAAAAAGGGAGCAAGCGCTTATTTCAGAAAGTTTTTGTATTTAATGTCTGAAAATAATTTAATTGTGTCTGCAAAATGTGTGCTTGGGTGCTATATAAGTGGGCCACCTGGCTGAGTTTGCCACGTGGCATGAATCTTGTCACCCCCTCCCATCCAGCAGAGATCTGTACCCATTATTATTATTTATTGTTTTATATAGCGCCATCAAATTCCATAGTGCTGTACAATGGGTAAATTCTCATATGGAGCGAACGCTCACCAGCCATTGGCTCAGAGCACCACAGGCTTTATTTACACAAGATGATTGTTGTGTTCCCAAAACCCACTTGGCCAAATCCCATCAAACTTACCAGAACTGAACTATTTTCTTTGTCTATCTGAAAAACCCCCTATGGGGAAAAATCAGGAAATTTGACAAAGTAATTCTTTTTAAATCATTTTAATTAACAAAGAGTGTGATGTCATAGATGTTTTAATGAGATGTCAGAACCAAGGGGTTTTTCTGACTGTGGACTTTGGTAATGTTGAAAAACTAGGAAAGTTTTTTTGTTTTTAAAAAGGTCTCTTGGTAATATCTATGTGCTCTCGTACAGACTGCGATAAAGGTCTCTTTAAAACAGGCAGCTCAAAGTAAAATATTTATAGAAAGAATGGGTTAAAATATCCCGTTTTTGTGGCTCTGATCCTAAATAGAAACTCTGGGAAATCTTGAAAGAGGAAAACAAATCTTGAGTTTTCTAACACTCCCACGGGAAGCAAAATCTGTTATCTCAGCAGCTGCAAGAGCTCAAATCTCTTTCCAGAGAAATGTTCCCAGCACATCCAGGAAAGCGCCCCCCCATACTGCGGCGTGTAATACAGGGAGGAGAAGGCCACACTCACCTAAGTTACTGTCATTTCCTACACTCCCCTCTCTGACACTTCAACGAGGCATCACACTGGAGTGCAAACAGTTCAAAAGAGTTCACTTTTTTTTTAGAGAAGGGTTTGAAGTAGAGAAAGACAAACTCCGAACAAAAAGCACAGAACTCAGGGCATTCTGCTCTTTGGCACAGAAACGGTTAACAATAGTGAAAAAATATTTATAAATGTGCGTAGCGTTTACATCAAACAGAATTCCTAAATGTAACCAATATCTGTATAATTTACTTAATTTATTTAAGGTTTATCTTTTTTTGTTTTACTCATAGTATATAAAATATTTTCACACCCATTGATTGGTCACTCATATGATTTTGTCCATATTGATACATCATACTCGCATTTTTAGATTCATGGACAAACATAAATCTACTTTTTTGTCCCCAGTTTCTTCTTTTCTAGGAACTCAGAATGGTTGCTGGGTATCAGCTTCCGTACAGCTTGAAAAGCCATAGTATTGTGCTTAAAAAAGCAGAACGTTTTTAGAAATCATTCAAATAAAGTTCGTTCAAACTGAATTACATAAATATTTGTCAGGGAAAGAGACCAGGATGGGCTGGCCCGGGGGCAACTGTCCGCTCTAAAATAAAAACTTTCAGAAGCAGGAAAGCAGCGGGGTCAGATAACATGATTTTACATGACCCCCACCATGGTCAAAGCTCGCACACACTGCGAGAAAGAAGCTGCCGGGAAGATAAGGGGACACGGGGAAAGGGTGAGAGTATGAGATTGTGAGAGAAAGGGTAAGGGGGTGAGCGAGCCAGGGAGAGAGTGAGGGAGTCAGAGCTGGAGTGTGTATGTATGAATGCATGTACAGTATGTAACAGTAAATGTGCATGGCAATGCAGGAGCTATAAATGCACAAACCTCTAATGGGTGATCCTGAGGTGAGATACGGATGCGGCTCGATGGGAAGCCCGGTACCAAGGCCGGCCACGATCTTCAGTAAACTCCTTACGTTTATCTCAAACTATTCTGGATAACCCTAACCTTCACCCTCATGTAGGAAGTGCTTGAGACAGAAGCTTTCTTAAGCTTTGTTCAACCTCCAAACTCATAAGCCAGCCTTAAGTTTAAACGGCCAAGAGGTTTTAACCTTTAGAAGACATCAATTACATAATAATGACAAAAGCCAGCAGCATCTTTGGACCACGGAATGACGGCTGGATTTCTTACCTGGAAAAGGAAAGCGGACCAAACGGTTAATCACTTCTAGTCACCACTTTACTAAAATACCACCAACTGTCACAATTACTCTAGATTAAAAAAAAAAAAAAAACGCACACAAAATGTTGCTTTAATAATGAAACAAGTAAAAAAAAAAAAAACCCTGTCACAGGTATAAATAAGACTCAAATCTCAGCATGAAAGCCAAAGGCAGAAAAGGAAACATGAAGGCTGCTGCTGTTCTGTAGAATACTTGCCAGTCACGACATGAACAAGAAAGAGTCCAGCCGACATAACGTTATCTGGAAATACCGGTATATAAAATAGAGTCATCTCAATCAACTCTAGGCTTAGGACCAAAACTATTATTCATGCGCATGCAGTGTGTGTACACCTGGGAATGTCCCGGAGCCCCCCTCTTTTGGCTTGGCAGATGCCTAAACAACGCTCCCGCTTCACCCGCAGACATAGTACAGTGACCCAGAGAGACAGCGCTCCACCCAGAGACCCCGGTGAAACCCGGCACGTGTCCATTTATCATTTACCACACAGTTCTCACGGATCTTAGACAGCCTGTGGTTACGTGTAGTCATGTTTACGGTTAGAACGGGCTCAACGCACCATGTCCAACTAAACCTTGTTTGAGGTTTAATTTATAATCAAGTCTTGTAAAAATGAAATAGCTACAAAAAAAAAAAAAAAAAAAAAAAAGATTTTACTTACAAGGAGAAAGTGAAGCCCCACGTACTGGCCGTAGCAGACACTCATACAGAGATCCCAATTAGCCCATAACATTAATAGACATTAATTGCATGTCGCAGAACATAGTATAGTTTGGGATGCCAAGGTTCTCACAAGTAACAGATTTGAAGAATGTCCTTTACCAAGCATACGTTACTGGACTATTTGTAAGATGACACTCAGGTACTTGGACAGATTATTGAGAAACCACGGGTTATAAAGCAGATTACAATGTATAAAGCTTTCAACACAGAGCTGAAATAGAGAAGAGCACAGAGAACACACAGAAAAGCGATAGATCAAATTTCACAGGATGAGCTCTCGATAGAGCAATAGGGATGTGTAAGGGCTGAGCGAGAGCACAAAGAAAAGCGAGAGACATGAAACAGATGGACAACGGACAGCAGGAGAAAAGGAGAAACAAAAGCCTTGGTCGTGCAGGGAAACGCAGGAGCTATCAGGAACTGGGCCATCTTTACCACAGTGCCAAAGGGGCAGTTGCCTAGGGCTCACACATCCTCTGGGGCCGATTCACAGCAGCCCCTTTTACCCACTTATAAGCCTTTACGTGTGCGGTGATCCCTGTGTTTAGGGAGTGGAGGCCCAGGGAAAGATGGCCAATACTGAATAGAATAGATTCCTGCCTGCAATAAAGCGGGTCTCTAAAGAAGTGTCGTACAGATGCAGGTAAGCACCTGGGTAACAAACGAGACGAAATACATGCGTCTTGAAATGTTTTTTTATTTCTTCAATATAAAAATACTTATTTACAACAAATAAATATATTTAACTCAAATAAATTACAGTCACAAAAGTGTAAAGGAATGACAGAGGCAGAAAGAGGACTCCTACATACAGTGGAAGATTTCATCGTGCAGTGCCCATGGCAGTTTGGTTATAAACAGGAGAGGGTACAGAACTCGGCTCTCTCAACATTCACATCAAGACCTCGGACATTTGGCAGCTACGATAAGCCGTACAACCCTTTTCGTTCAGCAAAATAGTCACTCATTCAATCTTGGAAATGTGGATAAACTTGGAAAAAAAAGTTAGTGGATAACAACTTTTAGTGAAGTGGTGTCAGATATGGAAGTATTAAAAATTAAACGGTCACAGAATAAAACAAAAATTAAAAAAAAAAAAAAATAACCTTCCAGAAGGATTGTCCCAGCTTCTGGATTAATCCAGAAATAATATTAAAAATATTAAAATAAGACTTGCTTCGCATCTTGAGAAATAAAAAAAACAAAAAAGGACACACATGTACATGAACTCAGCAACCAGGCTGGGCTGCATCAACATCACGTGAAAGAGGCTTTTGAAAACGTGAAAGGCTGTCGCACGTTCTAAACAATACAAGCCGGGGCTTTGAAAAGGGTCGGAAGGCGTAGTCGCCTCCCCAAAAATCCCTGCTTTAGTAAAAGATCAGGTGTTGGAGCTTCTTGGCCACAATCAATATATAAATTGGAGGTACTGAGTCGCTGGGAGTGTTAAGTCCTGGCTCAGGCTGTCCTAGGTTAGAACGTTTTTGCTTTTGCTTCTTAAGGACAAACCCCTGCCCTCTGAAGCATACAGATCAGGAAAGCGCAGCAAGGTCCATGTCGCAAGTTACTCAGCTATTGCCTCTGATTAGTATTTGTAAACAGATCCCGAAGCACAAAAGCCCCCCTACAAAGTCTTCTGTGTTTTATTGCTCAACGACACCTTTTAGGCTCCAGATAGCGGCCTAAGCAAGAAAGAGGAGGTTCACGGTGGTCCAATCACTTCGGCCAGGAATTAGAACGCTTCAAACTTTCAATTTAACGTTAGGAATACTGAACTTTAGAGACAAACTTTCTGAAAGCGTGAGCAAGTTTTTGTGGCAACAGAAGTCAGTACGAGTTGGTAGCTGGGGAGGAGAGTAGGAATTGAAATTTTGGCTGTATCCCTCCACAACACCTCCAAGTCCCTGAGGTAGTAAAACAAAAACATTAAAAGAATTACACATATATATGAAGCCAGTGCAAATGGTGCAGGAGGCAAAATGGGGTGTCAGACAGAGGATTCTTCAGGATTGGAGTCTGGTAATGCCTGTCTCTGCTTCAGTTTCCATCGCAGCTCCTCATTAAGTTCACCCAGCGGGGGGTGCTCTTCTCCTACACCCCCGCCCAATGTCAGACGAATATAGCCATTGCTATTGGAGCCCCTAACTCCTGCCAAGAGCATGTGGTTAGGAGAATGAAGAGGTGGAGAAGGCAGGGGCTGGCCAGGGATCCCATTTCCAGAAGGAGAAGATGAACTGGTGCTGTTTTGACACAATGCATGGCCGGGTACAATTTTAAGGGACCCATCAGAATAGTAAAAAGAAGAGGGATCCCATAACTTCTCATCCGAGTCAGCACTGGGCAGACACTTTGGGATCTTAGGTTGTGAAGGCAGCTGGATGGGATAGACCAAGGTATTCTCCATTGATTTTGAGCCTTTATCTAGCTCATCTTGTAACTTCCTACGTAAATAAACAACAGCCAGAAAGAGAGCCAAGCAAACCGCCCCAAGTGCTATTACCATCATCCACACCAGGCCCAGACCATCCATGGGGGCACGAGACTCCAGGGTAAGAGAAGGGGCAGCCACGACAGATATGTGGTAGCTCTCCACAGCAAAGCGAGCACCTTGTTCCTCGGAGTAGCAGAAGTATGAGCCGGAGTGCTGGGCTCCCACCCCTAAGATCACCAGCGCCTGTAGCGTGAGGTCGTACAGTACAGAGTCATTCTCCTCCTGGAAAAGCTCTTGTCCGTTGAAGGTCCAAATGGGCTGTGCCAGATTGGAAGTCAGCTGGCAAGGGAGAACCACATTGGTGCCAATGGCCACTGTGATGTTTCTCATAGAGGGTTTCACTGCAGGAGAGAAGAGACGCTGGTTATGACAGAACAAGAATGGCGCAGTTATGGTTCATTAATAAAAATACATTTTTTCAGAGCTGACAGACACAGTATAACACACAAATAGTATTATTGTCTTACCAGATTTTGTGTATTGAACCTCACACATGGAAATGTCCGAGTTCTGAACATCTTGAAGAAGCAGAGATCTGTTGGCAAACAGCATGCTCTAATTACAAGGTCATATTTACTACAAATACAACTCATTATTCAGATTGGTAATAGATAAGGAACACCCCGTGTCAACGTTATTGTCATCTGCCAGCTCCCCGAATAAGCCAGAATCTTACCGGTAGCGCTCATCGGCCCTCACACAGCGACTGCTGTTAATACTCCAAGCACAGAAAGGGTCTCGGGCGAGTATGCAGTCGGCACAGGACCGATATTTACTGCAGTCTGCAAACGGAAGCTGCACTAGACCGGCCAGGGATCCAACAAATAAGAGAGACTGCAAGGCAAGCAACCAAAAGATTATTATCACCTAGGTGTCAAAATTAGGATCAATATTGAAGCAATAATAATAAATTACTGGAAAGACTGCAGGAAGGACTCAAATACAAAAAGAGCAGGGACTGACCTTGCGAGGGGAAAGGACTAAGCTGTGCACAGGAAAGGACTTGTCGAATACTTGAAGCTCTTCAATTACATGGACAGAGGAACCCAAACCGACAGCTTTATTAACCCAGCCGTTTCCTGTAGGACAAAGATAAGAAGACACTCATTGAAACACATGATATGCAGACAAAACACAGACGCACGCTGTCATTTCAATATAGCCAACACCCATGGGCCTTCGAGGCAAATCAAATCTGGAGACCCTTTATCCACTCCAATGTGGACATGACCTGCTGAATGGACGACTCTCTCGAGCAGGATCTCATAACTTTGGTCCTCAAGTAAACCCAGCATTACATGTCTTCAGAATCTCACTAATGAGCACAGCCGGATCAGGGTCTATCCGTGTATTTTAATAGACCACCTCATGTGAGAACCAAAATGACATGCAGTTCTGGGGTGGCTTAAGGACAGACACTGAGAAACTCTGCTCTAACAAACATCACAGACCATGTAGAAGCTTAATCTAACACTCCGCACACTTCGTATGCTAAAGAGTTTACTTACAGTTAAGCTACACAAACCTGTGCCCTATGTGTTATCTTGTAAATATTGCAATCAAACTAAAAAGTATATTATATATGTTGAGGGAAAATGTCGTGCATTAATAGTAAAGAGTGGTATTTTAACCTGACTGACAGGAAGCAGATGAATGGCAATCAAACAACCACTACTTTTTTTAGTACTATTATTATTATATATAAAATACATATGCCTGACCTGTTCCAATGAAGAAGACTTCGTATAATTCCCCATCCAGTGCTTCTGTTCTGTGCACAGCTAATGTAGTGAAGTTGATTCCTTTCCGAATGAGCAGAGGCCTGCCGAGCGTTGGCTTGACAATCTCATCCATTAGTGGGTGCTTCTTGGCAAAATTAAGCGTGTTATCAGGAAGCTCCAGGGAGCTGGTCATCCCATGCCGTCTGTGAAAATCCGTGATACACTGGACAGAGCAAGGACAATTCAGTCAACATTTATCATTAAAATTCATTTTAATTAATTTATATCCAAATTATCTAGGTTTTAAATATGTAACATATTTGGCTTTATTGAGAGCAGACATTTTCCTTGTCTGTTTGGCATCACTTAACATCACAGAGCTACTTACCGCTCCAGGCCTGGGACTGGGCACAGAGTCAGAATATCTCCCCCACTTCTGGGCCTGCTCTCTGTACTCCTTGTAAGGTCCATCAAACACCCGCTGAATATCTTGGATTGAGTACTGACAAACAGCCGAGACGGCAATATCCCCCCTGAAAGATTCAGGATTGATGACAAGATCAATACAGGCCATTGCACCAAAAACGAGCCAGCTAGCCACCAATACCCCATGGATCTTTACATGGGTGCATTATATACTACTTGTGATCATTCGCCTTGATACCAGGTATCACAACCCTCCTTTTGCCTCGTAGCTTTGCCAATATTTACTCACCAGCGAGCCTGGAAAGCAGCATAGAACTGGGTAGATTGCCAATGGTCACCATGAAGCGTGAACACAGACTGCAAAAGGTTAAAGTTCAGAGCCACGTCTGGAATAGAGCAAAGCAGTCGTGCCTTCAAGAAACTTGTCCACTTTCTCTGCAGGGTACGCGCTCCACCAACATCCCCCTAGATGGAAAAATAACCATGATCAGAAAGCCGGATAAAAGTAGATAAGTGATAGAAAGCATAGCCGCTTCCATCCATTAGCAGGACTGGTTTGTACCTTTGTGACCTCTACCGAGTCTCCTGATTGCTAGGGTGTGACATCATGTATAATGTGTCTATATATCAAACCTGTTTTATGCTGTCATCAGGCGTGACTTTCACCTTAATTGCCATTTGGTTGGATGAAACACAAAGGAACAGTTTGTATTTTATTAGCCATAAGCCAAACTTGACAGCATGTTTCCGCTAAAGCCCAACTAATCGTATGGACAGGACAAATTAGCTCTAATCCCCACCCATACTCCTCATTTACCCCCAGAAAAACTGCTGTGGATGCACAAGGACAAAACCGTCCATTTTGTTTATGGAGGCATGGTTTTCAAAACCATGTAAGGTAAGAATCAAGACAAAGTCTCCTACTGGAGACCTTGGGGGATGTACGTGTAACGCTTCCGATTATTGTGCGCCCCCCTACCAATGTACTACTCCGCTATCCCCATACCCACCTTGCAGACGCGTGCCACGCGAGACACCACTTGCTCACTGGAGCAGTCATTTTCCAAAGCACGTTCGGTAAAGAAGAAATAGATTTTGTCATCGTCGCCAAAATCGCTGTCCACGCTCTCTGGGATGTGAGCAGAGCCCACAAAGTTTGGTTCTGTTGGGAAAACAATGAAATGCGTCAGACGAAAGAGGAAGCAAAGCTTAATAAGTCTCGCAAAATGAGACCTTCTATGATTTCCTCTCTTGATCAGCTTTAGTGTGCTACGATATGACATCATATGATGACGCAAGGTGAAGCCTCGTAACAGCGCAAGCCTTCTTCCCTCAAGGCCCTAAACATGCTACTGATTCAGATTTGCAAAAAAAAAACCATGCAAATTAAAACATTAATAGAACCTTCCAGCTTATTAAAGTCAGTTAATTAGTGAAGATTCCAGAACATTAGTTTGCGATTACCAAGAGAACATTCAGAGGGCAAAACTCACCATTTAACCAAGATGCCAGATACTCGGTCTTCATAACGTGCTGGCCCACATTGCGTAGAATCACCGGTTCTGTCCCCAGGAAGTTATTCAGGGTGGCTGAATAAAGAGCCCCATCTGCAGAACATGTGAAGGGTGAGCAGCCGCACTCAGGAATGCCCTGTATGCGGCCCTTTGGATGGCTGAACAGGGGCCACCCAGCCTACTTCACCAACATAACATAAAACATTATCCCCACACTAAATAGCGTATGCAAAGCCCTGGTCTGCCCCACCACTTATCCCACATCCAACCTAAACAGAAGCCAAGGGGAAATCAAAGCTTTTACTGTAACTGGATTCATTCGATAGCGCGTGGTCGGGAATGTTCTGGAGATATTTAACAAACAAACTCATACACGCCGAGATCTGTGTCAGAGAGGAGGTACCAACATTATCTGAAGTTCTCGCTCTTCTCCTCCCCCACTATTATTAAGAAAGTTACGATAAGTTTAACCGCAATATACATATCAGATAGGCTGCTATGAAATATATGGTATTTATTTTACCCTGTAAATGCAGTTATGGAGGCGTATTCAGTAAATGGAACCATAAAATGCGTAGTCGGGGAAAGTAAAAGATCTGCTTTAAAATGAGGCAGGTACCTACCTACAATTATCCCAGTGTGGCCTTTATTTGGGTCGTAGGGACACTTCCCCCTCCCGTCTTCCAAATTAACAGAATCCAAAGTGAATCCCGCAAGCTCCTGCGTAATAAAAATAAAATGAGTCAGGCAGAGATTAACGGCCACAACTTTATAAATACGAAGAAACCGCATCCTCCATAACCGCGCCACGCGGAACACAAAGATGGCTACGGAGGTTTCATCCCAGAAGCCTGATGGAGAGAAGAGACTACTCACGATATACGCGCACTTGGGCTGGAAAGCATAGGTGCCGCAGGTGATGAGATGCGTCTGATTATATTCTTGCAGGAACCGGATGTAGTTAAAACATTCAGTCTGGAACAGAGAGCGATCGCCCGCGTTACAACCCATCACGCTACACTAACCCGGCACAGAAGACCGAGGCTACAAGTCATCTCGTAAAAACTTTGTCTCATAAAAAGTGTTCTAGCTTTACACGTCATGGCAGTTTACGGGGATTTTTTGTCACGCTCACACAATTAGGGTTGTCACTTAAAAAAAAAAGTATCATTAAAATAGTCCACAGAATGCTTTATATTTAAATTCTGGACAGACGACTCCTGTCCAATAGCTTTGGGATAGCGCACTGCCACAATCAAGTCATCGTTAATGTTTATCAGACCATTCCTTGGGTTAAACAAAAAAAAAAAATCACACAAACACACAGTAAGGATGTGTTCAGCTGCAATTATAACAATAAAACATACATTGACATTTATTAGAAAAGGTGAGGAAAGATTTAAAAGGCAGATCTCATTAATGAGAAATGTTGCAGCTGGCACAGATATATATAATATATATATAAGAAATTTTATTATTATTTATTTTTTTAACGCACCCAGCAGAACCTTACCTGATTGTTTTTCCCTTTTTGGCGCATTCTGCTTTCTTTTCCCCCGGAGCTTCCAAATAATCTAAAGACAAACAAAGAGGCGGCGTTAATTATTCCGTTGGAGAAAGAAAAAAAGGGCTTATCTCAGGAGATGTAGGAGATAAACTAACGACGAAAATAATGCGAGCTGGTTTTATTTCATTCCAATACTTTAGCATATAAAAAGAAGGAGGGAGTGTCGCCGCGTGTCAATAGGCTTCTCCTTGGAAGATAAAATGCTGAGGGATTATTTACGTGTAAATAACACTCCGGAGTGTAAGGGCGATATCAGCATATGAATATACGCTCTGCACATAAAAAGGCCTTTCAACAAATCTCCAACTCCCATTATGCTTGGCTAAAAAGACCGATTGCTGGAAATAAAAGATGCACGCCACAGTTTGGTACAGACATACGTTGAATAAGATGCATCATTTTTAGCTTTATACACACGGTTTTACAGCATGCATGCAGACAGCGCCGCTGAATACAAGACTTCTATAGGGTGTATGTCCCATTGTACAGCGCTGCGGAATATGAGGGCGCTATATAAAACCACACATAGTAATAATAAAAGTAGAGTAGTCCCCATGGCAACTGACGAAGCATTCCTGCTTATGTGACCCCTCTGCATACACAAGGCGTCTCGCGCCAGACTGCTCACCGGAGGCCGAAGTTCCTTGCCGATGTTATTGAGGTCCAGGCTGAATATGACTTCCCGCGCCCCCACGTAGAGCGCCCCCCGACTCTCATCCAGCGTCAGTGTCATGAAGTGAGAGATGCCGCTGTGCCAAGCCTGGCGCACTTCCGACACTCCTACAGGGCAGGTGCGGGGTAAAAAGAAACGAGTTAGACGCGGCCATGCAACAAAAAACCCCAGCAGATACCCCCCCACGGAATCAATGTACACAAGCTGCATTATCCTCTATACAGACTACTCCCAGGCAGGTATCCCTCGGGTCCCGCGACACGTCAGAAGCAGCGGTGTCACGAGGGGATGGGGAGATATAATTACAGAATGACATCACCCCCTATTGGAAAGTGAAGCGCGCAGAAAACAGGTGACATCAGCCTCAGGCCACCAGAGATCTTAGTTTCTAAGCAGGATGCTTAAAAAATACATAAGGCTGGGCTACGAAGGAAAATTACCCTCATCTTTAGAATTAGTCACCGAGGTTTAAGGTAGCGCATTCAATTCTTACAAAGAGACCTATTCGTTGTATAAAAAGAGATTTGTTCTGTTCTTTTGTAATAAAAAAACTTTCTAAACGGAGGTTGCCAGGAGCCAAGATTGTTGAGGCAGAATTAGTGGGACCGACGTGTTGCATAACTAAGGGGAAAAGGGGGCTTCTGGGGGGCAGTAGGATATATAAGACGCCTGGGAGCGCAGCCGAGTACGCAACCAGGTAAAAGGCATATAATAAACGGGACCCAAGCAGGACACGGACTGCTCAGGGAAGAAGGAAACGCAGGCGCTTGTCTATTTCTCTGACCGCACCGGTGTGCCTACCGTTATCCTTTATACACCAACCATGGCCTGCTCCCGCTGAACCCCCGAGTCCTTGGGGCCCGTCTAATCTTACACTACATCTTGTAACAAGACAGGCCTTTCCAATTAAAAAAACCCAACACACCATTACTCAGCCTCAGAGTAGGAGTCGATCTCCCATATTGATTTTCAACGCTTTTGCTTTGATCAGGAAAGCAGATGCCGACACTTCTCCCCTCAGGATGGAGACCGGAGGTTTATTTAAGTGGATTTTGGAAGTTTCTTTACTTCAGTAAGCGTACGCGGCATTTTCACTTACCAGAATAGCGCACTGTTTTCCGCGGCACAGCACTCCATCCCCGGACCGTGCTCAACAGCAGCGCCACAACACAGATGTACCACTGAACCATGGCGCCCAGCGTGTATGCGCGGCACACAGGAGCCTGTGACCAGAAAACAAAGTGTTAAACGGAAGCTGAGAAACAGGAGTCACTGGTTATTAGCGGTAATTTTTTTCTTCTTTTTTAATGAAGACAGCAGATAAGATTAACCTCCCAGTAGATGCGACAAATCCCCTTATTAATTCATCCACCTTTACAATATATCTTATCTAAAGGAAAATAAAATACATGTCAATAAGGACATGTCGGAAAAGGAATCTACAGATGAGAATACAAAGTGCTTTACGTTGATTTCTCACCCACTGTTACACGACTATAACACAGGCACTGACACTATCCATACACACAGACACTATTCATTCACACACACATACTGACACTATACATATAGACATTCACCAAAGTCACTGTATCTAATCCAGCATAAGCCTAGCTCTTGGCCTAGCCCCAGCACACACTTACAGCTCCAATAAGAGACTGCGCAGATTTTAAGATTAACGTAAGAGAACGCCACTTGGCTAAATAATAGGTTTTATGACATAGATGGAGCCTCTTCTAGTTTGAAATGAGATTATATACACAAACACACACTGAAGGCGGATGTTGGTGCAGACAGATTACCATTTAGTTAATAACAGCATTTAAATCCCAGGGAAGAGAACTCCATTGGAGTGTTATTGGTTTAGTAAGAGATTGATGCGTTAGTGGAGATGTAGGATCATGGAATCCATAGGTCGAAAATAATAAATATTAGTTATGATAAAAAAAAAAATAAGGCATTGGTCCCAAGTAGACTGCTTAGGTAGCAATATACCAACAACATATCAGCGTGCAGGTTGTTGTATCACATGACTACACACTACAATTAAGCATTCCCTGAGAAAATAGGAATAATGCGCAGTCTGGCTAGTTTAATGACCCACCTGCCGCCTTAAGGTTTTGTAAATAAGATTGAAGTCCCGGTTGGAGAGGAGGTCCGCACAAAGGCTTAGTGTTTATGTGGAAGAATCGGTGGGCTATTAAGTTCCATTAGCCGTGCCACAGGGCTGAGCTTTGCAAACTAGTGAGAAGTGTGTGGGGGGGTTAAACAGGATACACTTCCTGGGGATTTTGTTAGCGGGCTTTAAAAATCCACATTTCCTCCTGCTAACAAAGCCTGCTTCACCCCCAGTTACCGATCGGACATTACAGAGGAGGGGCCGGCAATCAGCGGACGTTAACTCTTCCGGCAGGAAGCAGCGCAGGGATGAAACAGACCGTGGCATTATATAACACTGCGCTATATACACAACGATAAAGAACGTTACACCGTATGATGTCTGCGCAACACAGAGCAGTGTGTATTCCATAAATAATGTCACACCAACAAAGATGGCAGCGCTGGATATTTAGAATGCGCCACCACGGATAACGAACGCGCTGCAGAGCATATGAATGCAGAGCGTCTATACCCAGATGCCATCCATGCGGAGACAGTGCAATGGACTCCTATAAGGGTATTGGATGGCATCCTCCATGGCCATTAAGCTGCAGCTGGCTGAGGGTAATAGGCATTATATTGTTACAGAAACTTGCACAAGCCTGCAACAGATTAGAACAGCGGACCTCCAGTTATTGCCAAGACCATAACTCCCATCATTCTGAGCACAAATTTAAGCGGCTCATGACGATGAACACTGGAAGACGCTTAACAGATTTATACAATGAAGCAGGAGACATATATAAAGCAAAAAAAAAGTCAATTTATTGGAACATTTTCAGTTTAAGAAGGTAAAAGCGTCCACGAGCCCAAAACAGGGGCAAAAATCGGCCCTATTAGAGTAAATTTGGAGTATTTGCCATAAAAAACAGTATCGGTCACTATCTGGAGCGCTCACCAAGTGAAAAAAATGAGTATCCAGAAAGGAAGTGAAGTCATAGACAGATGTCATGCGGGTTTAATACATCATTTCTGGGCTGATATTCCACGAACGGTCGCTTTAAAGCACCTACCAGATTTCAGAACAAAGCCTGTGAAATCAAGATAAAGATCCTAGATGATTAGTGGTTAATTAGTGCCTTTAATGTCGTTACTGGAACATCTCGCTTTCATATAATAGCAGCGAGCAGGCATTCAGCGGATAGAGAAGAATACATGGAGATAAAAGCTCTGCGTGCTCAGAGAAGAGCGGCACGCTTTAGAAGCCTCCGTATTCTCCACGGAGAATTTTATTGGGCATTTAAGCACTTTACGGGTATAAAAACAGCACTGACTGACAAATATAAGCTAGAAACGGCGAGAAGGACGGGGATCATAACCCCGGACTCATCCACGGCTCCTCCACAATATCCATGGCAGCCGGAACCCACGAGAGGTTTGGGGAAAGCTGAACCAGAATCAAAGCGACCAAGGGCAGGATTTCCCATTAGAACCCATTCATAAAAACTTTATATTAGATACATTTAGTTATTTTATAAGTTTATTTATAGTTTCTGTGTACAGAGCCTCATCACTACCATCCAGTCTCACAACCCTGTCTACTGGCCACGGCCCCCATCAATGGCTTCTGTGCACATAAAAAAAAGGTATATATGGCAGACTGGGGGCCACCGGTAACGCCGATATAGAGAACATATAGCAGCCATTTAAATACAGCAGCAGCCGCTAATCCACTAGCCACCGGCTGGCTGCATAATATATCGATGTGGTATGGCGCTGCTCATCTGGCGAGCAGGAACAGATGACACGAGGCAGATAAATCCGCTCCGCTCACTCGCAGGCCCTCTGGCCTCCACAGCAGGGGGTGTAGCAGTCAGCGGCCCCCCAGCTGCTGCAACACCACGCAGACCCCTTTAAAGCTAGCTGAGGGTGATGGGTTTTGCAGCACATGCACAGCAAATATAAGGTCCCTGCCACACAAACCGGCAGCACCTACCCTACCGGCGGATCCCCTGTATACACGCCTTGCAGCACATGAAGACGCTTGCCCGGCACACAGACAAATCTGGTATTAAAGATCCGGCTAGCAGAGTAATGGGCTGCGCTGGGTAAATATTAGGAGCCCAGTGGCATATCTAGGACCATAATAATCTTCATTATCATCATGATGCTGATGATGATGACGATGATGTAATGGAGAGGACAGACTGCAGGGAACATGGTAGCCTGGAGACAAATTTGCATTTGGAGAAGGCATCTTTGATTAGACTGCACCACATACACAAAATATGCCTAAATTATAGGGTTCCCTTGGTAACTAATCTAATTTAAGGTTTCCAGTAATTTAAGATCTAGATGAGTTATACGCGTGAGGCTTAGCGGATTTACCCCTCTTCGGTCTTACGCTCTGGTTTATTTGTTTCATCAATAATGTATCACAGACCCTCGGTGCATTCATCGATCCGGAGCGTTTCCTGCGCTGCTCCTTACAAAGCTAAAAGGGATCGCGATGGCAGCCAAGAATATGCGAGAGAAGAAATCAAGAGGGAGTCCATTTGGAAAACAATCTTTTCTCCGGCTCTGACCGCATTACGGATTTTACTGAACCCGGTCTGCCAGCTCCCAAAACAGCATCACTTATTATTATTATTAATAATAATGATAATAACCCAACGACCGGCCCTTTACAACTACTTGGAACCGATGGGAAGGCCGGAGGCAGCCATAGGCAGACCCAGTTCGGCTCCTGCAGGTTACAGCGGGCCAGAAAAACAACCGCAGTGTGCATTCAGAGAGGATATTTACAAACAGCCAGTGATGTCATCAGCAAATGTCATAAGCACATTTTAGCTCATACATTGGCAGACAGGTCATGCAGGAAAGGCAACGGCACCAAACACCTTCCTGGCGCATCCACCACACTTCACTTACAGACCCGAGTATCTCCCGAAAAACGAATTAAAAAGTAGATATTAAGCCCGAAACATTTCCAGGCCAGACGGTAACCGCCCTATAATTACCTTTCTGCTGCTGGAGTGATTTTTGAAGCCAGCCCCGCTTGGCAGTGGAAGGGAATTTGATACAAAATCACCCCACAGGGCAGAAATCCAGGCCACAACATGCAGACACACAACTGCACACACACGTGCAAATCTTATTACACACACTACCTGCCCCCCCCATATATATATATACATACACACTACCCCCTGCCCCCCCATATATGTATACATATACATACACACACTATCCCCTGCCCAGCCCCCCCATAATACACAACTACCCCCCCCCCATATATATACATACACACACCCCCTGCCAAGCCCCCATATATGTATACATATACACACACTACCCCCTGCCCAGCCCCCATACACACACTCAGATCTCCACTCCCCTCTGTACAGTCCACACTTCTGCTAGTCAGCAAGAAATCCCTGCCCCCAAACTCCACTCTGTGCTCCACTACACCCAGCAGTATGTGGCCGTGCAGTATGTGGCCGTGCAGTATGTGGCCGTGCAGTATGTGGCCGTGCAGCGCGGCAGGTACACGCAGACACGGCGATGCACGGCTCTGCTCACCTTCTTCTCCCAGCCTGCGGTGGGGTTAACGCGGGGCTGAGTTATCCTTTAGATCCAGCACAGAGCTCACTGCGGGCTTTGGATCGCACTGCCGAATACTCCCGATCCCGAAGCGCTCGCCTGTTTTGTTGTTCCGTCTCCTTAAAGGATCTCCGGATCTCCTCCTCTATGCAGCGATCCTGCAATCGGCTTATACGGAGATCCCCCTGCGATGCGTGCGGTGTGCAGAGCGCTGCTCCCCGGTACTCCTGCGCTGAACGCCGCACAAATATATCCGCTCAGCCCCTGTGGAGGGAAACGTCTGCGATGCTCTCTCCGCACAGGGCGCAGTGACTCTCCCAGCGGCAGATCCGTCTCCTCCTCTCCTCTCTTCTCATCTTTCCCTTTCGCCAGAATCTTTTTTTCCATCCTTGTCCCCGCCCCAAAACGTCACGGGGCTGGGGGAGGGGAGGAGGATCAGGTTTCCGCGCTATAAATGCCTCTATTGTCCCTCGTAATCCAGAGATGCGGAGGTCAGAGCGGAGTGGAGCCCCCGGCGGGGAGGGGTTGTGTGCTGTATTGTGTTACATTGTGTTTTCAGGGTGTGTAGTCATTCATTGGCTGCTTTGTGTAGTAATAATGGCCAAAAGCAAACACTTCAGCGTCTTCCCAGTGATTCTTTTCTTATTATAAACCTATTGCTTTCATTAAAGTGCTGCGGAGTGAATTATTTCATCTCTACCGGGGCAAAGCTGGCCTCGGATATCAGATCAACGCCAAAAAAATACGCTCAGCGGCTGCCATGGGGCCAATATTAATACTTTAATTGTTAAACGGCAGTGCAATCACCATAGCAACAAATAGACTGCTCCTGCTGATTGCTCCGCTTTTGCGATTCGGTACCAGAATCGGTCTTTATAACCGGCTGCACTGATGTCTTATAACAGACCCCCTGAGGCCCCTGTGTGCGGAGGTGGGTGAGCTGGCCGAGCTGGCAATGGTGTGGCAACAACTGGGGACAAAAGTGAGTCGCTGGCCCAAGAAAAGTTAGCCCACACTGGCTCGGCCCGCTCCACTCTGACTTCACTTACTTGTAGTGATTGGTGTCCAACTCATTGCCTGTCGTGTTTGGCAATGTAAATATGATGTCTTCATGCCAGATCTTCCATGCAGATGTGATGTTTGGATCAGCAGCGCATGCACACAGTACACCCGGTGGCTGCGCATACACATCGGAACGTAACTTTATCATTGTGTCTAAAAAACCCCAAAATCCGTGGATCAGTAGAGTTTTTTTAATTACCCGTATCTCTTTACCGAATGTATCGGTTCGTCTTAGCGTGTCCGCTCAGGATCAGTCAGACCCTTTCGCTGTATGTATTGTATAGGCGCTGCGTAGATTGTTGGCGCTGTATAAATAAAGCATGATAATCCATGTTCTGTGCCTTTTCCCTTTTTGATGAGTGTTGGCAGACGTGGTGCCATGGAGCTGTGTGCACGGGAGACAGGGCTTGATCCACTGAATGAGGCGCATCGATGAAACCTGTAAAACGGATCATGTTAAGAGATATAGCGCCATCGACCCCGCGTAGCAGCGGCCCGGTAACGCTTTGGGACATCAGCAGAAACACTTTGAACGCAGCGCAGGCGTTACAACCTCATACACAGCGGACAATAGATCTCCAGTCATCATCATCATCATTAAAGATCATGAAGTGCGCCCCTAATAATATTCAGTCAATAACAATAAGATTTGTCCCATTACAGGTATAATATAGATCAGCGTTTGTCTCTGGGCTCCGCCTCCCACTGTAAGAATTCACTTTTTTTCATGGTTTTATATTTAATCTAGGGTTTTTTTAGAGATGTATTCGCGATGCGTGTGAAACGTGAGCTCGTCATACTATGGTGGGGCTATCATGGAGTTATCTGCTGCTTGTGTGAAAGTCGGCCACAGCCTCTTGCAGATACTCTGCTAATATGTGTAGGGTGTTTCCAGGACACGCGTGTATAAGCTCACGGATAGCACGGGAGGCTTGAGAAGGTGGGGAATTGCCCCCTGGGGCGCTATGTTTGAAAGAGTTTGGGCCGTAGGGGGTGTCTGGAGAAAGAAGGACTCCGCGCAGCATCGACACAATGCCTGATTGCTTCCGTGTTTCTTTCATGGGCTTTCTATTCATCCTCTTTCAGTAAATGTATGTTAAACAGGACTTAATAGCACACGCTCAGCGTGTTGCCTGCCAGAGGAGTTTTGGGTCGCTTTATTGTGGGGCCACATAGGGCACCAGCCCCCCCCCCGAGTAAATGACTGGACTCAACTCTTTACATCTAGCATGGGAAACATATGTGTCCGGGTGAAACAGGGCCAATGTGGACACCCTAGTGTGAGATATCTATGCGGTATTTGGGGGCAGCGGGACATTAAAGTTGATTGGAACATATAAGCCCAGTCGGTCCTCCAATTCCAAATATATAAACCATTAAAATATATATAAGGACTTCTAGTAGCACACGCGTGTATATCATAATCACGTCTATTGGAAAGAGTGGCGGAAAAGGTCATTTTTCTTTCCGATGGAAACGAGGGGTGTTATCCTTCACACCCAAAACAAGACTGGGTATACGGACGGAATAAATAACATGCGATTATCAGATATTATGGCTGAGCTTCGTTAGTTCCTCTCAGCAGTGATCCTACCTGCTGAAAAAGTAATTTGTACCTCTGCTGGCGGCGCACACAGATTATCCCAATAACACTGGAGTCCCACGGGGAAGAAAACGCCGCAAAACTCCCCGTTATTATTCACAAGAAAAGGAGCTTATGTCACGCTGCAGATGCACACAACCTCATTCTCTTCTCTTCTCGGAGGAGGAGATTTATAAGGCTTAGCAATGATCAGTCACTATAACAAGGCAATTCCAGCGAATATACGTGCCCCCCCCCCTCCCGCCATCATACTGCACGTTAGGGTTATGGAAGAAGCCCCAGATCTCTTTCTCCATGCAGACCTACAGTTAAAAATACTGCTTCCTCAATCAGTGGCTGCCGCCCCGCATCACAGTGCTACCCATCGCTGGGCATCCAGTAGCCCACCGGGCGGCCACACAGGCTACCGTGGTATTCCGTACAGCAGGGCTTAGCCGCAAAGCATAGTGCTTCTCTATAGGAAATGATAGGGAGCTTTAATATTTTATGAAATTATCTTTTTACCGGTTCTCCAGCAATGTGAAATGGGGTTATATGTATAAGTTATCACTAGAGTTTACAAAACGACGCATACAGTGAAAACAAACATGCGCAAACAGTCCCTTTAGAGGCTGTCCGTGAATTTGGGATAAAAATGACCCACATGGCCTCATCCTAGAAAGAATAATGTAACGCTGAAGTGTTCGTTGAAGTCAAACAGCGGAGGCCCTTTACGCAGCCTGGGGCAGGGTTTGTTGTTATATGAAGCACATTGATGGCTCTGATCCCTTCTGTCACATGATTTGGGCCTTTAAATCCACGCAGACCCCCAGTAAGTGCAGGGGACCCTAATAATATCAAGCGCATCCTCTTGCATCATAGTTAAGGGAGGCAGTAATTATTCCGCAGCTACATATACAGCCCTCAGAGAAATAAACAACATCTCATGAAGAGTTGGAAAATGAACTGGACTACAACTCTCATCACTCTTTAGAGGTTGCCCAAGTCTATGATGTTTCCCTGCAGGTAGTAATCTTAAATATAATGCATTGCTGAATCCTATCGATGTCATTCTGGGATAATTCTATTGTCCGGCAGGTTGCAGCAGGGCCTGAAGCCGAGCAAACCTCCGATTTAAAGACAGAAAAGGGATTTTTAAACGTTATTTTAGGGTGAGGTTAGAGAAATGGTGAGTGGGTTTTATGTGGCATTCGACCTACTGTTCACTACTTTTGTAATCTGATGAGCACATTGTTGTGAAAACGCACAGTATTGTTACTTTTATGGCTGTAGAACGCCATGACGCTCATTCCCAACAAATACTCCGAGCTTTCTGAAAAGGGGGAAATCAGCAGAGGGACAAAGGGGTTTTTTAGGTGCTAATGAGGGACTGTTTGTCCAAAAGAGAGACACTTGGGAGGGATGGAAGAGTGCGTCATGTCCCTGCACTGGCCCAATCGGTGTGGGTGCAAGCAGGTAGGTATAAGGTGCGGCAATGATCAGAGTATTCACAACAACGGTTTCTAATTTCAGGGAAATCCCTTAAACCAGCTCATTATGTGATAAGAAATGACCAAATCAGGCCAAATCGTAATCCAGCCCGCATTGTAAACTTCTTGCTGACGCTCCTGCCCCCCCCGGTGTAAGACAGGGAGAGCAGATTTAACAGGCAATTTAAACATATTCTGGAAGAAGTGCTAATATTTATCACCATGTTACATTTTCATGTGATTTTTAAAGATATCGGGCTATCTTTTGTGTTTTGGGCTATTGGCAGGCCTACGCACTTTCACGTTGTAACCACCTTACGAAGAAGAAAACCCACCGTGACATGTTCTTGGGATGAAAGTGAAGGATTCTGTCTGAATGCTCTCTGTGTTTCTTCTTGCATAAGATGTCTTGTGCTCGCTGTTTTGTCCACTTATGATAACAGAATGATGCTTCTCTGAAAAGATTCTAAACACACAATAGTTCTTCAGTACTGATGGAATTCTGCACATTTCTACGTTCCTCGAGTAGGGCCCACAGATTCGTGGCGGGGCCGGGCCTTCCTACATTAGAAGCTCACTGGGTTAGTTCTTTATAATCTGTAGTGTAGTCACAATGTTCCAATATCTTTATCCCATTACAAAAGTCGACCACAGCCGATGTCCTGGTTTAGCAAGAGTCTAGTATTGCAGGACATGTAGTGTCGTAATATGGTTTACACGGAATTATTTAAGGGAGTGGAACCAGCTCTGGTCTTTTATTGTCATTTACTGATTTATAAAGAGCCATCATATTCCACAGCGCTGTACAATGGATAAACAAGTAGTACAAGGTCAGCATTGGGTCTTCTGTATCAACAGGTATGAATGTTCTGAACAAAGAAGCCTTGAGTTCTTTACAGCAACCTGAACTTTGCAGCATAATCACATTATATGCAGCATAATCATGTATATACATACGTGAAAAATAGCATATGGAAATGGTGTACGGAAGCCGCGTATTATCTCTAACAATAAGCAGATTCACATACACGGCGTCTGACATCAGTGGAGGAGCATCGCCGTGTTTAGACTGAAGTCCGACTGGGAGAAGCGACACTGCAGGGCTGTGAAGAAAGAAGACACCGCAAGCTGTAGACACAGAGAGAACGAGGAGCTAAGGACAACTATGGGAAACTTCAGCTAACTTTTCCAGCTCACTACTTTACCTGGTATCTACCTTTAAAGCACACAAGTACCCTACTGACTACATAACTATACCACCAATGATGAGAATAAAAACTGGGCGTTCACGGGTGTACAGCCCGGATATGTTTTAATCATGTTTGGTGGAAATGCCCACTAGTGTGCTTTAGACCCAAGTGTTCCAGATGGTATCTTTGGTTTGCCCTCCTTAATAAACCGATCCAGCAGAAAATACCTTACACCAGCAAGCTAGCTCAGATCTCGAAATAACACAACACCAACATATGCTATTGAAGAACAAATGCAGTTTATTAAATCAAAGACAATAAAAGAGAAAACACTTAGCAGTGTGGGAAAAGCCTGTATCAGCCTCAGCTAACCCCCACAACGAGTACACTTCACACACAATAACTGGACACGACGACGCGGTCCCACGTTCCAGTACAGCTTCAAATTAATAACTGCGGGTCTTTCTAAACAGGGGGGTGACGGCACAACTAGATTCTAAATGGACAATAGGCCGAGGTTCACAAGCGCTATATCTGTGTTAGAACATGCAGTCTGCGTGCCGCTATGAACACTAGCCTGATGTGGATGTGTGGCTATTGTACAGTACAAGGCAGAAGAGCAGAATACCTGTAAGAGCACCGAGCAGCCATAGAACAACAACTCCCATCACAATATCGCTGAAGGCGACAGTGCCAGACATAGAAATGGTTTGCAAAAAGATTGATTTTGTTTATGACATTATATTTATTTGGGAGTTGGCAGCTCAGGTGGAAGATACTCAGGAGTTGTTCCTCAGAGTGTGGACACTTTGATGTCTGTGAGATGGAGTGTTGGGTTAGGGCAGATGAGTTTAGAGTTTGGGGGCTCCTTTTCTTTCGGGGGTGCTTGCTCTCCTCTTCTCCCCGATCCTATGGTGGAGTGGGGGTTGAGAAGTGATGGCTGAGTTTATAGAGGGGATCTCAACGAGATTTTGAGAAGAACTTAACATTTCCCAATTGAGTTCTTCTGAGCTTTTACTTTCATTTACAGGAATGACAAGGAAAACTTATCTTTATTTGGGTTGGTTTGTTGTCAGGTATGAGGATTTGTTTATTTTGATATTTTCTAAAGGTTCCTAAGACGTTATAAGAGACAACTATTATGTTTACTCCCTCTTTTTATTGTTTTGCTTTGGTGGGATATGCTGAAAAGGGAGATGATCTCTAATATTAATGTGGTGAATACTAAATGGTTGTTTGGCCTCCAGGTGAAGCCTTACTTAGTGTTATTGGCTGTTTATATTTCTTTTCTTTTGTGGAACCAATAACATTTCTTAACTGAAAAAAGCCAATGGGAGTTTCTTTTTAAGCGTAACAACCTCTCCAGCAGGACCCAGCATGCAGCTCAACACCTGATCTACTGCAGCTTCACGCTCCAAATGCTGCTGCCAGCGCCATATCGCTCATTCACAACGTATTATGACAAGTGTCGAGATGGAGTATTGTTAGCCTTGTTGTTTCACATATAAAGGGAAATCATACCAAAAAATGTTTCATGTATATATATGTTTCATGTAAACGTGGTCTTTTCTTAATTCGGTTCATTATTTGTATATAGTTATATGTTTTGCTCTCTCATTCTTGTACCACAGGCTTGTTAGATTTACGCAAAGAGTTTACAAGCAGGTGAGAAGCTGAACTGAAAACGACACCATAGTGTAAGTGTGGCCTGTGTGTGCGGTACAAACTGTAACTCATGGCCATGTGTACATCTTGCAGCAAAGTATACAATGCTTAAAGAGACAATCACTCACTCAGGCAACAATTGGTTGAATAAACACCATTTTTAAGCATATGATATACATTAAATGCACGCTTACAAGGTGGATTCTTGTACTTTCCTTTCTTGCATACAAGGAGAACCTACATGATACAGTGAGATACAATGCATATAAATATCGTGTTATTTAGGTGCCACATATACTGGGTATCATTTCTATCCCAAATAATTAAGCCACCAATGATTCATATATTCTTACCGTTTATTACACATGTATCTGTGTGTTAAATCACACTTCACAGAGCCATCGGTAGCACTGGACGTGGCTAATGATCGTAGCCTCATTATGTGTATTCGGGGGAGCAGAGCCGCTCGCGTTGTCATCCCTATTAGGTGATGTCATTCCATGCTTCCTGTAGTCAGGATTGATTAGTGCTCTTAGTCAGACGGTAAAGGGTCATTTCATTAAACACACTTCACTTGGAAGGATATGGCTGGTCATGCTGTAATCTATATAAAGCGTATATAGGCTTAGTCACACAGACCGGTATAAAGGATTGAAATCTATAATATAAACAGTCATACATTTTATTTATAAAGCAGTTGCAGATTCCACAGCACGGTAACAAAAGGACGGAATACAAAATCACCAAAAACATTACATTTGGCAAATTTAACAGTAACAAAATGACATCTGTTGGATAGATTGGTACTTATTAAATCATTTACTCTCACCTATTTGCTTGAGCATACCTGTAGTGAATTAGGGTAGAGATTGGACAGAGAAGAGGTTTGAATGGACATTGCTAGGTTTGAAGCACATGTGGAGTTAGATTCTCTCCTGTGATCCTTACCAAGAATACGATCAATTCACTACTCCCCGCAAAACCATGGAACCCAAGGATCTTGGGCTAAAACTGCTCCAAAATAACACAAAAATTACGCAAAGGAAAAGGGTGCAGAGAGCCAGTTGAGCCGTGCTGAGTGGTTCTGGCTCTCTGATAGTTGTACAGAATAATACATCTTTATTTAATCATATTAAAAACACGTGTGTTAAAAACAGACAATGCTACTATTCTCTAATTCTAAAGTAACTGGTTTTGAGAATATATAATAGAATGTACACATATCTTAAAAAACAAAATGAATAAAAAGCCGGGAAACATTTTATAATCCTATTTTGTATACATCTAGGCAAAAAAGAGTAATTACCTTACCTTACATATCAGTAAGTGCCAGTTACTACTTTTAGTGCTTCAAACCAGCTATACATTAATATTTGGGCAGGGTGGTACGCCATTTGTCTCCTGTGACATTTGATCATGCAGTCGAGTAATTCATTGCCTTTTTATAGGATTGTTTTAAGAATATTTAACGGTAAGAGAATGAGGGGTTGCTACTTTTATTATATGCGCATAAATATATGCCGACACCAAACACATATAGAACACCGTGGCCCTGACCGACTAGTAGATTCCCAAGAAAGAAAGACGTACACCAGCTTTTCCAGGTTGTGCCACCTCTGATTTTTATGCCAATGAGAATCTTGCGAATTTCAAAGATAAAGTCTACGCTCGACATCTTTTCTGTAAAGGAGAAGAAATTGTTTTCCAACAGATTCCACTTGCCAGGATGCCTTGCGATGCACTTGTCACAGGAGACTCCCACGCTCCTGCGCAATCCTACTTGCTAACCTAAAAGAATCTGGTTGTGACAGCTGGTATTTCTATGGAGCACAAATTGAATTCTCATACAGAGATGGATATGTTAGCTATGGCATCCTGTTACTGGGTGTAACACAAGGGCCCACATACACAGCATAGACTGATCCTAACACATTGTAGGGCCCTCACCCTACATGCACTTATGTCTCATGTGTGTTAATGCTACTGGTAATATTCTATAATGTTACATGTAATGTTAATGTTTACTTCGTGTTCTCTGTCATTGTAATAGTTCTATGGAATCTGATGGCCCTCTATAACATATAAAACAATCAAACATTACTATAGAAACTTAAGTGAAAGCGAATTCCATTCGCTTTAAAGCCTACTCGCTCTTGACAGTTTGTTCCCAGTGCAAAATCTTAAAAACCTACATGAATCTAAACTTCTTTCATATCATGGAATATTTTTGAATCATCAAACCATACCTAAGCAACTGAAATCTGAATATATATATATACACCCCACACTCATAAGTGCATTGGACATCTTAGCACTGTGGTGTACTGCCAAACAATAAACACTAATAACTTTCACTAAAAGTCCTTTCCAGCTATGGTCCATACCCATAAAACGAGAAGATGCTTTCCATGGTAAACATGGTCTGTTTTGACATGCTGGGGCCAGATAGCGCAGCTGGAATCAAAAAGCTCTCCGTTATGTTCCCTAAAACCCACCACGTGGAAGGACACAGGACGTTGCAGCGACACAGTTGCTGGAAACAGTTAGAATTTTATGGATTAAAGTAAACTGGATGCCGCGCTCTGTAGGAGTGGCTTTCCCAGGGATTGTTCCATCTTCTCCCTTGTCCTTCATTCTTATTTCATAGCCCCGTAGCTCTGCTATCCCCAGAGCCGGGGTCACAACCTCCTGTGCGGGGGTCCCAGAAACTGTATTGCGTCTGAAAAACAAACAGGATATTGTTGTCAATCTAAATGTTTTCTGGGTAGTGCGTCATTCGATTATACTTGAGGATTCATGTACCAAAACATTCTCACAAAAACACGGGTATTACGTCGACAGGAATAGATTATTTCTCAATGCAATTTAAATTAGCATTTTCATTTATAAATATGCGATTGTAACTTACTACTTGTTCAGTATAATAATTCAATACATTGTGTTTTTTACAATAAGGATGTGGAATTCTCTGCTGCAGAGGAAGTTTTATCAGAGTCTGTACAGACGTTTAAACAACAATTGGATAAATACTTTCAAAAACATAATATTCAGGGATATAAATGTTTAAATTATGGGGAAACAGCTTCTTGATCCAAGGAGAGATCTGACTGCCATTCTGGGGTCATGAAGGATTTTTTTCCCCTAGTTTGTACAAAATTACCAGTTTTACCAATAACCATTGGACGGGGCATCCTGTGTATGTGAATTGTGAACAATATATTTTTTTTCTCCTTGTCTAGGAATGATGTCCATAGCGCTACATTTGGTTGCTAAAGTGTTAAATTGTGGAAAGTAGATGAGACACGTCATACCCTACAACATTTTGATGAGAAATCGAGACACTTGTGTTCAAAGCTTTGGCAAAAGGCGGGAAGTGGTCCCGGGAGTGGGCAGGGTGAGGAGGCCATGTGTGACCTGCTTATGAGGCCTGTGCCATTTCACCTCCCATGCTCCTAACTGCCAGCACAAATCGAGACTGACCTGTGGAAACCGGGGTTGTTAGGAGGTATGGAAACAGCACTTCTAAGAGTGAAATTGTAAACCTAATAATAAGAAAATCAAACTGAAATTCCTGTAGTTGCCGATATTACCTAAAGTTAGCTGGACAGATGAATTGTATCACCCCTGTAATGCACTTAATTGTGTTCAGGTCATCCACAAGGACTTGGTGCTCTCGGCAAACTGTGATGCGGCTAATTTTTGGTATATTTGGCATGGCTGGGCCTGATACTAAAACCCGTACATCCAGTCCTTGGTCTGTTTCGCCCAGAACTGGGCCATTGCTGCACTAAATAGATTTCCCCGTATGAGGTGACCTACAGGGTAGACAAGTGTGTTGCGTTCGAGGTCTACCAGCTGTAAATTATTTGTAACATAAGACGCCAGAGGCAAATAATTCTATATTTAGATGTATTTATTTGAAGCAAATGATACACAGACAGATGCTGTATATACAATTTTAACTCTAGTTCTGAGAAATCAGTTCATTCTAAATCTCAGGCCTATTCATTTGTGAGAGAGGCCACTAGAGAGATCCTTTTTGCCAGAAACAGATTCTAATTGCGCCAAGATTTTGCCGAGCAATTCCATATGTAGTGTCTAACGTGTTTTTTTTTTCTCAGTTACCTGTTGCCTGGAAGCTCAGCCTGAAATTTACACATGCGTGCAACGCCTGTGTAGCACACATAGCACACTTTGACAGTGAAATGCATAATTATTTACAAATAAACTCTCATTCACTTGATTTAACTACTATAACATTACCTATAAGTCCTCAAATTGCTCCATAAAAGTTCTCTACAAAACTCCTGCTACTGATCCATATAATAATTTATATATAAAATCTGTTTAGCTCCAAACAGTCCTAGTAATGGTTTCTTTTTTTCCCTCTTAGGGGTGGGGGTGGGAAGCTTTGATGGTCTGCCGGTGTGGCACACAGGGGAGTGCCACACCGGCACACTCAGGTCCCACTTCTCCCCGATATCAGCTCCGTTGACCAGGCCTCCTGGAGTACTTCTGCAAAAGGGCGGAGCCACAGCACACATCACGTGGACAGCATCGCCCCATTCCTCCAATTAGGGCAGAGGGTGTGCGCGGAGGCTCTGCATTTTTGAGGACGTGATCAGAAGATTATTTGAGGCAGCAGAAGAAGCGAAGTGGTGAGCGGAAAAGGTAGGGAGACATTGATAGAGTGCGAGTAAAAGTGAATGATAGTGTGAGTGCGTATGAGAGAGTATGAGTGAGCATGTGTAAGAGCGTGGGTGTTTTTACATTTTAAGGCGTGTGTGCGGTTGCCAAACAGTGTACAGTATTTGCCCCGGGTGACAAATACTCTAGGTAGGCCGCTGTATTAAATATATTAATGGCACACCTCGCTTTATGGAGTCCGTTTGCACAGACAGAAACCTATGTTCCAGCTCTTGGATACATCGCAGATCAGTTCAACCCCCTGAGACATTCCTGTCACTAAACAAGTTACATGTGAAGGACCACCTGCCACGCAAGCTGACAACTCAAACGCCACCGAGACAGGATACAAAGGAGCAAGCAAAACAAATGAATGTAAAAGCTCTAATTAGATTTATTAATTAAACACCAAGCGGTCCCCGGCTTGTTAGGAGGGATCATTAGCGCAGCGACAGGCAGACTTTTAGCACCGTGCCTTTGCTTTAATGAAGACAGAAAGTGTTACATGCTCTTCTGGATGGGATGAATTCCATGACAACCTACAAGCTGCAGAAAAGTATGTCCAAAGCCTTTATTCATCAGCAATTTAAATCTATTCATTTCCTAATGACTGATTTAGTCTAAATTAAGCTGGGTGTTTTGTCATCTTCACTTCACAGTTTTATATGCATGGAATAGACTTCCAGAAGTGGTATTTCTTAATGGAGTTCTCAACAAACACCAACAAAGGGAGACACGATCTCACTAGGAGAACTAGGGATACGGATCAGAGGGTAATTAGGCTTCACAGTAGCCAGCCGGCATATAACCCTATGTTGGCAGAACCTTTTGTGCCCGTTTTCAGCATCGCCATACAATTATATATGTAAATGACCTGGCTGAAAAGATAACTAATTTGCATATCAGGCATCTTAGAGATGGAAAACAACCAGGCGATGCTAATGACTTTTAAACCTTTAGGTTTGAATAGGTAAACACTCATCACATAATGCATTCAATGAGCAATTCAAGGGTTAAGCCTTGGGGTTGTCTCTTGACCTATACATGCTCTTGGAGTTATGTATACACTGATTATTTGTACATGCTTTCCAGGGCCGGACTGGTTGTTTCCCAAGGAGATTATAACAAGGAGGTCATCTTGCAGATTTAATGGAATAAAAAATGAATGTTAACATTCAGCTCCTTAGGGAACAAAGCATTATATTCCAAGAAGAATGACCAAACTCTAATACACAAAACGCTATAAATGCCACTTACAGATTGACAAAAGATGCTCATTAATCAATTGAAGGCAATGGCAGTTAAAGCCAAAAGTGTTCGTTGCCACAGGGACACATTTCTTTTATGGGGTGTTGTTAGAGGTGTGACTGGGATCAAGGTTTAACCAATACTATTTATGTGACTGTGTGACAAATGAATGGCTTATTATGTAACTGAATACGGTATTTAGTAGAAGAATAATGCACTTTATTTATAAACATAATTTTGCTGTTTCTATATGTATTTCAGTGCTGTAGAACCCTGGGATACACTCATACCCAGCAAACATTCTGAGCTCTTAGAAAAGAGATATATCAGGGGATTGTACTATCAACAGAAGGGTACTTGGGTGGTACGGCTTTAGAGCTTGAAGTCTGCATGCGCAGGACTGCAGTGAGCACTACATTCAATACACAGAGTTCATCTCTCACGCAGGTACCGTCAGCCACCCTTTTGTTATCAGGGAGGCCTAGTAACGATGTTGTGGCATCAGTTAGACTTCCCAACATCCTGGCTCCATGGTTCCCTGCGCTATATTTAACTCCTAAATTTGTATCAACATCAAAGACCTATGGCGGCATACATATTTCTTTGGCAAGGTCACTAGACTGTGGGAGCAGCAAACAACGGGAAGGACTGGCCAACGTGACCAAATGGCAGCCGTAAGCGGTCTACCTCTCTGAAAGGAGCCACACAGCAGCCAGGCCATATTACAGCATATGGCAACAAAAGAAACATGTATGCATAGTGTAGCTGAGTGCCCTGCATCCAACATACAGTTATGGAGGGAATGAGGCAAACAGGACGACAGTTTCCCTTTAAATCCAGTATTAAAGCTGGCTGGTTTATCTGACAAATGTCACCACCAAGGTCACAAGGCAAAGTCCTAACAGCAACATGACCTCATGAGTTCATGTGAAAAAACTTCATACTAACGCAACTGCTTGAACTTCAGACACAATGCCTGCTTGGCAGAACGTCAGGATCACTGTATCTTACGCTATTTCCCGAAGCCCTTGAGATAATGTGCTGCAGGAAACAAGCAAAGGAGGATAACTAAAGGATGATGGTGGTGATCCGAGTTTAATCCCACTTGTAATACGCTGTAAATAAAAGTTATTTTTGCCCTACGCTCTGGTGAAGGCCAGTTTAAAGTTGATGCTCTAGCTGTTCACCCATGACGTTGTAGACATTGTTCTCACGGTTTTTCAATACACTCGCATTGCCAGGAATCAATTCCTCGCAGGCTTTGAATTAATACCATGCGTTCTTAGGGTTCTGTTAGTACTCGATGTCCAGACTTCTTTGCCTGGGATATGAGCTGATAGAAGCGACACCAGCAGCTTTCTACATTAAATGTTTTAGAAGCGAGGAACCAAAACACCGGGGGTTTATATGCTAAAAAGGATGCTAGTACAACAATTGAAAATGGGTTTGTCACCATAGAAACCAACTGAATGTTACTACTTATTCAGGAGTAGGCACCAACATTTCTCATGGTGGACATTTACTGTGGTCAATTTAATAATTTTCCATGGAGCTACACAAACCTTGCCACGTTGTTATGGTGTTGAGACCCCTTTTCGTATGCCCCTAACAAATTTAAATAGCTACACTCTGTATCTATTTTTGTAATCGACGGTCGAAGAAGAATGTATTTTAAATCTATTAAACTCAGGAAGTTTTTAGTAATCAGACGCACTCAGACCGTTGCTCTTCTACATAAGAAGATGTTCATGTGGACAAAGATAAATGGAAGGTGTTCAGAAAGAAGACCATGTTCTCTCTCCTAAAACCTAGGAGGAGAAATTAGCCAAAGGTCATAGAGACAACAGAGGTGTTAGCCACGCACTTCCCATTACCCATGAAAATAACACACAGGGCTGGGATGTGTCACCGTTACTAATGTGATCAAAGAGATAATGCAGGTCATGGGGAACCTCTTACACTTGCCACATATGACTTTATTGGATAGTAACATCAACATGTTAACCTATATGTTTGCAGAGTACCATGCAAGATACTCAGATGAACCAGCAGAAAAAAGGGCGTTCGGAAGCACTTTACGTATATACGGTATTAAAAGTTTACATGTAGTTATCTTCTAAACAGTGATGCTCTGTTCCCAGTCCTTCTAAGTTAACATGCGCTGGAGTGCTTAAGCATGCCAGCCTCAGTTAGCATTTGTGGTAGATGCTTCTAGTTCAAACAGGAAACCGAGGAGATCTAATATTGCACTGTGATAGCAATTAATATATGAATACAGGGACTTTGAATACAAAGATAAGTTTGTTAACTGCATGCCAGACGAACAGCCTTTAGTGATCAGGAGCTTGATAGAGCAGTCCCTGTATACGGTAGCACCATATGCTTTTCATAGGAGGTGAGCGAGCACCGGGATCCTGCGAGGGGGCCTCATCCGTACTGAGTGTGACCTGTACAACCGGAAGCGCTGGCCTCCTGCTACCCGGTCCGACCACTCTGCAGATGGACAGTACAGCTGTACTCATATCTGGTTGTGTTCCCCGGAGAAACGTCTTCCCACGAGCGCTACACTGCTTCATTCAATCTGCCACCAAGCTTCAGCTGAACTGGTTTTACAAACCCCACCAGTAACGCAGTACTGGTTGCCCTCTTTAAATGTTTGTTCTTATCTAAGCCCCACTTACTCCACCTTTTTAAATCCTTATTGTCACCTGCTCTCATTAGCATGCTATACAACGTCCACTCAGAGCTGTGCAAATAATAAGATAACTAGTTTAAAACAATAAAAAAGATTAGCTTACAAACGTCATTTCCAGTTTAACAAGATTAAATATATATGAAAAGTTAAAAACCACATAAAAAACACAGCCCCCCCCAGTATAAATTATGAGTTTATTTATTATCTCTGTCTCTGAGCCTAACCAGCCCACCGGGGCAAGCCCTGGAAGGTCGGCTGGGTAACTAGTCCCCAGCCTCCGTGTAGATAATGACATCGGCGTATCTGGTGGGGGTGAGTAATCTGCCATCCGCCAGCTTTGTTTGAAGTCGGGCTGCGGAAGCAGAGCTTCTCTCAGTGACAACAAGGATGTCTGTTACTGGAATATGTTTTGCAAGAGACCACTCGGAATGATGCGGCCAAACCTACACCATCACTTATACAAAACCCATCGCTATTTCGACACCTCCGACTATAGCATAGCAAGTAATCAAAATAACGTAGCCTTTTAACATTACACGACTAAATGTAAACAGCACATAAACAAGTCTAACAGCATGTGTTTACTTCTCGTTTAGTCTGTGAAAATCTTTCCTCGGCACGGCAAACAAATAACATTTCAGTGTTTACGGCCCGTCCGGACATAAGTCTGCTTACGTGGCAGTAGCGCTTGGAAATAATGGATTTCACTGTGATCAATATTCTTATCAAGCAAACAGAGACACCTAAAGCAATAACCACATCAATTTTATAACAACCGGCAAACAAGCATGAAAAAAATAAAAAAGGATTTCATTTTAAAAAATGTTCATTTTGACCGCTTATTTTGGAAATATGCCCGGAGGTGAAGGTCTGTCTGCAACCTTCTGAAAAATCTAAAGGGTTGGTTAATTTTATTTTGGGTGCCCAGGGAGTTGGGATGCCATATGCCAGGCACTTAATATGGAATGATTTCCACTGAAAATCAAAGATCGGCTAGATGTGTATGACAATGTCAGGCAATTAGTGGGTCAAATTACAGTAATGGCTTCACATTACAGTCAGGATATACGCCATGGAGGGATGGCGGAGGTGACCATGTTACACAAAATGTTATTTAATCTAATTTCATGTGTGCAGTTTCTGCAGTGTTCTACTTATTTGGGTTATGGGCACAACAATCCTCTCCATATTTTCCATGGAGAACTGGGGAGAGTTGACGCAAGGACATAAATACTCTTCTGCACACGCACACGCACACGCACGCAATGCACCGATAAGGACATAGGGTTGGGTACAGTAAAAATCCCTATTAGATACGTTGGATTCCTACACACAATCTGGGCTACAGGTGTAACACCCCTCCGTAGTCTCGATCTACTACATACAGGAGTGTGGTCACTGTTTAAAAGATATCGCCAACTTTAAGCAAACATTAACACTAGGTACGTTCATTTGGCATTATGGACATGTATCTACTTCAATAGCGCTATAAAGATCAATTGTTTCAGACATGAGTGTTGGAAACATTGTTAGTGTCAGTGAACGAGTGGCTCTTTTGGCCGCTTCTCCGCTCCTGGCAGGAAGAACAAAAACATTGAGCACAGCAACACCAACCAACAAAAACATGTATATGAACAACATCTCTGATCTGTTTCCACTGAAAAATATTTTACATAGCATGCATGTGACCATAGCTTTCAGTAGGCCGTATATTACAGTGAGGGCAGTAATACCGGAGGTGCGCACTGGGACAGCATCTCCTGCCATCTGACATGTATACATGTAACCAGGTCCTTCAGCGTGCTGTGGTACAGGAGAACAGGGTTGACTCTGATGTTGTTATTAATATGTCTGTCAAGTTGGATACAGAGCTGGCGCAAGTCACACTGCAGGAGAACAAATGGAAATTATACAGATACGCAGTTTAAAAACACCGTTTTATTAAACTTATTCTGGATAGAAATACTTTATGTATAGAAATCATTTCACTCAGATTCAAATTGTACCTCTGTTTAAAATCATTCTCTCAGATCTACTACTTAATAAATCGCCCTACTAAGCAGACAGTTAACGTAACTTAAGAGTTATTTTTCTAGAAAGAAAATATGTTTTATTAGCGATTGGCAAACATCCTCATTTACCATTTTCAAAAGGGACAACGCCATAACTCACCCATTAGTTTGAGGGAAGGGATTCTGTGCCCACTATGATATTGGCCAGTTTCAGCAAAGAGTAGCATGCCTGAAATGGAAAAGATTGATAAATACACCCAAAAGTACAGAGCTATATGCTGCAAATGTCTTATGAAAGGAATCTTCACATCCCCCCAAAATATCACACATATATAAACCTATACTTTTAGGCTTTGTTAGGCATCTCATGAGGTTACTGTTGATAAACGTGCACACTTCATACACTAAGAAGAAGCCCTGTATTTATTAGATGGTAATCTTGCGAGCCGGGCCCTCGTTACCTAGCGTATTGCTTTGTCTTAGCCATTTCTAGTTTTGTCAGACCCTATGACTGCATAGACTGTAAGAAGTGCTGCGGAAATTGTTGGCTCTATAGAAATAAAACATAATAATAATAATAATAAAAAATGGGATTTGGTACTTGACAAAAAAGTCACTGACCAGCTGTTTGTAAATGATTCTGCTATGAGAGGTCCTAGTGAGGAATATAGCTGTTATTTTATTTTTTACAACTGTGACTAGTCCAAGAACAGGATTCATGGACATTAGCCGACATTTTCCAAGCTGGAAATAATAATAATAATTCTTTCCACTGGTTTTTGGTTTTTAATGTTACAGCAGCATGGAAACAGTAAGCAGGAACCTGCCATCGTGATGGGGTGAGGGGCTTTGACTGATTTAGTAGATCGTTCGGGGAGCTAAAGAGGATGAAATGACCTTGCAGTAGGCAAACCATTCGTCTGAATTACCCTGACCAACAGGTTTATGGAAAACAGTGCTTGCTCCTGCAATATGTAAGGAGCACTAAGTACACCAATATGACTAGAACTCAGAAAATGCCACATCCCGAGAGTTCTCACTCAGCTGCGATGGACATTAAGGGCAAATTTGGGGCAAAATGCAATACTTTATAGAAAGAAATTTAAATGCGCCAGCAGATTCTCTATAATTTAGTACTTTCACCAGAATTTGCCGAAACGTTGCCTTTTCAAACATGGCACGATATGGCCTCATAAATACATAAACTCACACTACTTCTAATCATTAGAATTGGATTGAAATTTAATTTTAAGAATATTGTCCTGTTTTCTTTTGTAATTCAGTTGTAGTTTTGTATAATACCGGGTATAATGTTTTCAAGCAGCTGAATATTAGCCGCGTGTATGAGTTCTCGCTCTGTTATCTGAGACCGATCTACTAGACAAACACCCTGGGTTCTTATCATACTGCCTGTGATGGACAATACAGTTTAATGTTAATCACCCGTTCATTAGCATTGCCATAAAGAATCGGCTCAGCGTGGAGTCTCAGCAGGGGAAGTCACCCAAAACATCACATGACTGACGACAATGGCCGCCCCCAGGTCCGCAGATAAAGGAAGCTTATTGCAGTAAAAGGAGATAAAACCGAGTTTTAGCAATGCCAACCTACATTTCTGCATACAGCGCAGGGCTTAATGCTTAAGGAAACATGTATGTTCACGGGGCTTCCCCTCGAGCAGCCTCAGTGCTTGTGAATGCTTTCAGTCGTTAATAGATGTTAAACACAAACAATGCAATAACTTAACTGCCTAAGGATCAGATATAATCGCTGCTTTCACATTTTAATTAGTAAACCCATTAAGAGTAACGTTCTGATGAGGCAGTTAGTGGTGTAGATGATCATTAATGTATGTCTTTGGAATATATTAAGAGGCACTTAATTGGGTGCTTGAAAAGAAAATGTATATTCAAAGTGTATCTAAACGACTGAAGATGAAACTTCTTAACAAAGCAGATTCACTGACGACCCCGGGCAGCGATATGACCGGGAAAGGTATTACTCGCATTTCACGCGGTTTGGTGACTTGACAGCAGAAGTCGGTGGCTGTCATTACTAGTTTTCATTAAGTCAGCAGGATACGGGCTCTCGCTGGGCTCTCTCTCTCTCGATATATGTATTCAGAATATCTGTCTAAACTAACTTTACAAAATGTGATGTCATCATTAAATGCAGACTCAGACATTGCCTTACCAAATCCATTCATATCACTCATACAGATGGTATATTTTACAGCGGTTTTGATTTTTTTTTAATGGAACTTCCTGCTGTTTCTAGGCTCTGGAACATAAAATTGCTAAATGTTTCGTTTGACATGGTTTTCACGCAGCTAGACTCTAGCATCTAAGTCCTGCACCAACGACAAGCATTCATTTCCAGTCTAATGTGACCAGCGGGGTACTGGTATGCTATGCGATGACATACATGTAAGCGTTGGGAAAGAGAAGAAGCTCTTGAAGACGGCAGATGACAGTCCTAATTAGCAGCAAATATAATTACCAGTAGTAGACTTTTTAAACCCATTTGCTCATGATGATTCGGCCCAAAAATAAATAGTCCAAAAATCCTCTAGATTTCCTACTTACCTGTTTTGAGAACAGGTTTAGATATTGTGTGTGATAATCCTATTTTTTTTAAGAGAAGCTTAGCCAGCAGGCTGAATTTTTGTAGATAGACATCCAAAATAAATATACTGCTCGTGTGTGGCAAACATATCCAAGAAAAGGCTTTTTCGTTGAATGGGAAACCATTTAAATAGATGTTAACCATTTAGTTATAGTGGCTTTTGTTAGCTACTAAATTGAGATTGAATTGAAGGAATTAAACCATTCAGGAACAACATTATGTATTCTCACGTAATCTGGAAACATGGAGAAAGGTACATTTCTTGACATTTCTCCAGTAGGAGTATCATCTCACCAGAGAACAGGATTTATAAGGAGTAGTTTCTTGCTGTTCTTGGTCATTCCAGTAAAAACATAAATAGAGAAGGTCGTTGACTCTTAGTATGAAGACCCTCACATGACATTGAAGAAATGATTACTTACATCTGCAGACTAGAAGAGGAAACAGGACAAATGAGAGCGAGTTACATTCTGCTTGGGGGCATTCCCATATTTTCATTTGTCATATGACACATTTTGCCCTGGGCTAAGTAAATCGGTGCTAATTAGAAAATCCGTTGAGAATCACTCATAAGGCACTCATTCCCACACTAGAGTGAAATGCGAACAAAAAGGAGAAATATTTTAGGGTCAAAAAGTACCATAACATCATTTTGCATGATTGTTGGGACATATCCATGTCACTCAATGTACAATCAAGTCCAGCTTCTAATCAGGCATCTGCTTGCTGAGGGGATACCGAATAACAATACGACATGACATGACATTTAATAATACTCTGTGGCAATCTTTCATTTCCCAATCGACTGCAGCTTCAATGAGGCAAAGGAGCAGACAAGATCTAATATACAAAGCAGTAGAGTTCTGCTGTGTCTTCACCAGTGTCCGCACTATGCTTCAACAAGGACGCGATCTCCATGCATTGGTGGGAGAAGATGTATGCGGGCAGGACGCCAACAAAGGGTGACATCATCACCCAAGGGAGCCATGGGCTAAGTCATTTCTGGCTTGGCAGGAGGGATGGGATGTGCCTGGAACTGCCAGTGAACTGAGTGAACACATACATGGAATGGGATAAACAGATTACAAGCCGCTGGACGGAGGGAATGGGTCCTTAAGTCATTATTAACCCCTCAGACATTAAAAGGTTTACCCTTACAATTACAGCACAATAGAACATAAGTAGGAAATTGCTCAGGAAAGTGTAGCTAAAGGCAAATGCTGGCTGCCACCTGCTGCCACGACACGCATTTCACATCACACACATCATTAAACCCAACCAGTGAAGAGTGTACAAAATATGACCATTAATTAAAACAATCACAGTTGATATAACAAATAAGAATACGGTATATCAAACATGGAGAAAGTCACTGAACATGAAATCAATCCATACAACCTATTTATATACATATACATACATATATACGGTATATATATGCTATATATATATACTTATTTGTAAATATAGACTTAATAAGGTAAGTAAATACTTGAATGCATATCCTAAAAACGAAAGATTAGTCCAGAAAAGCTATTCTGACAAACCAGAATATTCATTTTTTGTATTTATACCACTAGACTTTCACAGCTATCCTAGACACATACACACATGCTTCATTATTATTAATTGCTTTATATTATTATTATTTATTGTTTTATATAGTGTGCCATCACATTCTGTAGAGCTGTACAATGGGTAGACAGGACATAACAAGCAGTATATATAACATAACAATTTGAGAGACAACAGGTTAGGAGGGCCCTGCTCAAGAGCTTACAATCTAGAGTGGGGTTATTCACTAAAGAGAGAGTTGTGGCTTCAGTTGCCTTGTTTTACTATTCATTGTGAAGAGCCAACGTCGGTAAGTCTGTCTATAAAGAATTAAATGGGTGAGGAGAATTAACATCACTGATTTAATTACACGGCCAACCAGTTTCTTTCTGCAGCATAAGCTTACTGTCACAGAAGCTCGTAATTTATAGTGAAACCAGCAGGTAACTCCTGCCAACTCTCCACATACTCTAATAAACCCCTGTACATGATTGCGCGCATGCACAGCAAGCTTCCACATGACCGCCCTGAATCTAAGGCGAGATCAAAGAGCCTTTACAACAGTAAAAATGGGCAGACTAGAGGGGCCGAATAGTTTAAAATCTCCCTGTAACCTTAAAGCACGTTACAGCTGGCTGGTCAGGTTGTGTTACCTCCAGATTTGCTAGAAGGATGTTGGCAGCCAAAAGCTGCGAAGGTATGAAGGTATGGAGAAATAGCCAGAATTAGTGGAGTCTGCATGAATGTCTACGAGTGATTGCCAAACGTGAAAGGACAGATAACTAGGAATTAACCACTTAAGAGATGGTATAAAGCCGTCAATGGTCCGAGGCGAATGGAACAGACTGGAAGCAGGTAGGAGTTCCACTTTAGGCTCAGAATCCACATTAGATGGAAATAAGCCAAATGGATGCATCACGGTACAAAATGACACATATTTATGCGTATGTGTGTAGAAATGGTACATTTTATCCTTGCGCTGTTAGTGCAGAAAATCTGGCTACGAAAAAGCAGACGTTCTTTCCCCTTAGACTCCCGCTTCATTCGTTGCAGCCGGGTTTGGACTATTTTCCAAAAAAAGTCAGCAGGATTTGACAAATAATCCCGCTGTTTAACGGATTTTCCACAACACTGCGCTAGTCATGACTAGATTGTGTGCCCCCCCCCGGGGAAGCTGCTGTCCTGCTGGAGGAGGAGGTAGAAGATGCTGAATACAGTTCTGTTATGTCCAGTCTATGGTGAACACATCTGCTACTCATCTGTGCAGAGGGCCGGGCCCCAGGGCCGGGTGCATGTGCCTGCATGGCAGAAACACAGCCAGAGGGGACCAGAGTGGGTGTACAAATAAAGAATGAATGGAGAATAATAGTAAAGGCTGCGTATAAAGTGAAGCATGGAGTGACATGGCATCCAGATGGCACATAACTCGTCCAAGCAACTGATTACTGTACTCAGCATTTCACATTAAAGTGCTCCATAGGTTATTCTATGTTTCTATGGAATAGAAAAGTCCATTTTATCAAAATCTAATTTGTAGTTTTACTTTACTGAGGGGGTAGATATATGGAACAGCCTCCCAGCAGAAGTAGTAGAAGCTAATACAGTGAGGGAGTTATAACGTGCATGGGAGAGGCATACGGCTCCTAAGACGAGACCAACGACTGATTAAGGTCTGAGTCTTCCCACCAGTAAAATTTATCAGACTAGATGGGCCAAATGCTTCTTATCTGCCGTTAAATGATAACGTTTTGTGTTTATATATTTCACCCGGCGCTTTCTATTTTTATCTTACTTGTAGCGGGCTTGTGGCCTAATAAAATAAAAAGATGTATTTGCCAGAATCATTACAAACTAGGTAATATCAGCAGCACTGATGCCTCACTCCGCCTGTCACTTTAAATCTAACTAACTTGTGTAGAAACTCCACAAACATAATGAGTTCTATGGCCAGGAGGATAAAATGCAAATATCCTGGAAAGGAAATTATTTTATAATATGCAGCATATATTTCCAACAGCCAACTGTAGATTTTAATACTTGTATATATTCCATTCCAGACTTAAGGAGAAGCAGGGTCTGCTTTTAATAAAAAGACAATTTGTACACAAAATAATTGGGGGGGGGGGTATAGTGAACCACTGCAGCTGATGAAAATAACATTTGGGAAATTGCTGAGATTAAAAGTTTGCCCTGGATGAATTGATTAGCATTTATTCCACTTTAGGTAAGTAATGTTTAACTTAATAAAAGCTGCTATTTGAATTTGAATGCATCTTTGATGCTCATCACCCCCCCCCCCCAATAAATAAGCAGGTGGAACTTGGCTAAAAAGGAATAAGGTTAATGCGGGCGAATCATACTGGATAAGAACATGCATTGTCTGAAGCAACAAATAATGCAGACGCACCATTCTCGCTATGGAAAGAAGCTGGGTACAGGTCAAAGTAGTTCAGGATAAATATCAGGAGTTCCTAGTACCTGTAAATCAGGACTGGGGCTGGCCCGGGAACGCTGGGTATCTTTAGCACCAGCAGGGTATCCCAGGTTCAAGTCCAAGCAGATCCAGTTTCTTGTAAGTAATCCTTGGCTGATGTACATTTAGGGTTTTCTAAGTCAGGCTATGCAAGTTCCTCCAAAGCTTCTAGGAATTGGCAAGCGAGTGCCATGGTATTATTTCATACAGATAAATTATAATTGTGATCACCCTTGATCCAGTGAGAAATCATTTTTTTAAAACCCACACAAAAGCCCATGATGTGCGATTGTTAATTGATTATATCTGCTGCTAAAAGATAACTGCATACTGGCTAGAAATGTGGGTCAGTTTATGATTATACCATCTGTTAACTGCCACACATTAGAATATAAGCGGGAGGAAACTGGCCTGCGCGCAGCATGACTCTTGCCAGCTTGGATAGGAGACAGGAATGCAGAAGCTGACATGAAGCTGCTGGGATCTGTCCACAGTGGGTCACTGGTTAAGCATTCAGAAGATGACAGCGTTAAAGTAAAAAGCAGGTGTGATGTAAAAGTAAAAAGGGAGAGGGCTCAGGGGGAAGAGGTCAAGCAAACAGATTTTACGATAATCCCTTGTTAAAATAAACACTCAATACAAGTTCACATGTATCAAGTTTTCTATTAGCTAAAACCTGTCTGGTCATTACAGTAAAATATTTGTAGCTGGCAGGGCTTGTCATTACCTATGAGCTGACGAGTGCTTGCCTTCCCCCTATAGGACTAAAGGGCAAATACTATTCTACATGCCACCTGATGTAACCATAGGTTATTCTAATAACAAAGGCAATGCAGCGCGTACCAATAATACAGCCAAAAGCAGAATTTTGGAGAACAACATCATCACTACACAGCAACCTAAGCATCATGCCCTCCAAGCCACTTGAACTCCAGAAATGGCAATGTACAATTTTCATTATAGGCTATTAATGCTGCCTTCCTCTGTATGGATGACATGTTATTAATATAATAAGGAAATTCCAATTCACAGCTGTAGGTTCTAGGACAGCCTAAACAGAATACAAAGGAAGTGCGCCAAGTGTCCATAAAGAACAATACGTTTCAGGCTGGCATCTGTCTTAAGCTTTATTGACCTCCCCTTGATAGCTTCCATTATAGCAGCAGATGTCAGGTCCTTCAGCAACATGCTGGGCTAGAAAGTCAGTCCCGTGTGGCATAAACCATAACGGATTCACAGATTCTCTTTGATTCTCTTTGAAAGCCAACAGACCTCTGGATGGTTAATACATGAACTCAACCAGGATGTAACCCCAATCTCCAATATGGCATTGGTTTTCAATCTGAATTCTTGCTTACAGAATCCTTTGTAATACTACATACCCTATATCACCAAATACTCTCCCAACTACAATTAAATAGTAAATGATGTATGTGTTGCATTCTTTTTTTTAACTTTGCATAAAAAAAACCAATGTATTTAGAGACTTTTCCTTTTTCCCTTTGTACATTTTTTGGATGACGTGTCGAAGTTTTAAGCAGCCCACCTGGGATACCATGAAAGCAGCCGGATGAGCACATCTCATCCATAGACTGTAATTACTTTCATTCATTCACAAAAAGGTGAAAGATGGATAGGAAAAATATAGACAAAGAGTCTCATGAGTAATAAGGCTCTCTGTCTACATAAATAAAACGTTGTTCATATTTCTAAGTCCTGTGTTTACTGCACCTTTCCTGATAGTCTTAGAAGCCCCTGTGCCTCTTGGTATTGTAGCGATAGAATGAAGACTGATTACCACCCTTCCTCCACTCGAGCTATTACTTGCCAGACAGAAAAGCCATGATATATCATGTTGCGTTTTTACAAGCCCAAACTATTAATTTGCAAAGTAGAGAGGAGAATGATTACTACGTTGCAGAAACTGGGAAGAATTTGGAGTTTGCTTGGAAAGCAGATGAAATATAACTCATTTCAGAAATATACCTCTCTGCGCTGGAAATAAATGGAGGGAGAGATTGGTCTGTGGTCCACTGGAAACGTTCCAGTTACTCAAGGCAAATTATTTGCTTTGCTTGAATTTATTCTGCAGAAGAAAGCGGGGGTTGGGAGGCTTAGAGAACAGGCACTAAAGCTGATTTCACCCCCCCCAATGAAAAAGTAAAGCCTTAATAGTACTTTTGTCTTTACATGGATACTGTTCCCAGTTTGGTCACACCAGGCTGATGACCTGATTTTCTTTCAGGATTTAGTTTGAAGGACATCATTGTTCTTTTAGCAGACCGATGTGCCCAACATCAACATGCATGGGGCATTACTAGTGTCACCCATGGTGTTGCAGTGGACGGCACTATATCAATCAGAACACAAAAAGAGGGTGCTTGGATATAAATGCAAAATCGATCTATTAATTTTATACTTCAGTCACACTCTGTCAGTACACCAAGCGGTACAGCCCAAGATACAGCGTCTGACTGGCATACAGTATAGACTGAGATCCATAGGACCGGCCATAGGGAAAATGTTTCCACAAAGGCAGCAAGTTATCAGATAACTTTACGGATGTATCATTAAGGTGTTGATTAGAGTTTCGTTCACATACTGCTAAACAGCCATGCTGGCCACAAGGCATTTTTAGAGCAGTCTGTGGGTAACTGCGGAAAATGAGAAGCCTACAATCTTTAATTACAGGATAAGTATGAACGGCCCTCAACTTACCACCGCAAGCCTATTTGATGAAGCCTCTGAAAAGAAGTTGTGGAGATGATGGAGAAAACCAAAATACATGGCATGAAATGAAACATTAATATTTCTTTTAAACAAAGGTTTTTTTACGTGTGAATTTGTGTTGAACTGGTTTTATCTTATTTATTGAACCACAAGCTGAAATTACAAAGTAGTAGTAGAGGTCATACAGGGCAAGATTTACTGTCATTAAACAGTGGTCAATATACTTTTGTTTAAATGATATAGTTTATTCTATCTGATTTGCTTCTGTGTTTATGTTAAAGTTTTGTAAAGTAATTAAATGAGTAGCGCATATCAATTCGGACATCATTGTTCGATGTAGTGTGCAGGACAGTCCAAGAGACTTGTGGACCCTGACGGTCATAAGTTTTTGATTTTGACCTTAGGGTTCCCTTTTTAAGCTAGATCTTTTTTTATTATTATCTTGGGTGGGATGACTTCACAGAGAATACCTTCTGATACTTTATTTTCAGTTTAATAGAGAATATGATCCATCAGTGATAAAATTCCTTCATGTTATATGAGTTAAGTATACTTAAAAAAAAACAAACTATTAAATAAATAAGCACAAGATCCTCATTCCTACACCAGAAACACATACTAACAGGGCATGAACCTGGCTGCTGGATTCAGGTTCTGAGTTTAGTATACGAAAGAGTAGGTGTAAAGCTCCATTAACTGTGCAATATTATTATTTTCAAGAACCAAGGAAAAGCCTTATTTGATTTATTTATGGAATAAATATTTTGGGGCTGACATTTCCATTTGATTTGCCAGAAAAATAGCACCATCAGCGAAATGATAACTTTAAATATAAAAATCAAAATAAGTGAACCGCTATGATCTAAAACCAAAGATACTGAGAAGTACCTGCGTGCTTTAAGGCAATGCGAACTTTATTTCTCATTGTGCTGCTTCTAAGCAGGTCGCTTCCTGCTTGAGTAATTATATCCACTTGCAAAGATTGGAAAAGCAATCTCCACAAGGCTGCAGGAGGCGGCATGAATCACCAGCTCTCTCTCCTGCCTCCCTTTGTGTAATGGGAATACGCTACCAGCTCACACAGCAATGGAACAATAATATAAAAAAAAGAAAAGGTCCAAATTCCTAGGGCCTTAATTCCTTCTCGGGTTTCTGCAAGACTGGGTTTACTTAGCCCATTGTATTAAGCTGCAGAACACACTGGTGTCTTCGCAATAAAGAGTAATATTAGAATACTGGTGTGAAACACACAAAGGAATTTGAATTACCAGTATTTCCCTATCATATAAAAGTTAAGATTAATGTATAGGGACAATATGTTTGTCTGCTCACGGCTGCCTCTGAGCCCATATGGTGGTTAAACAAATGCTCACAGCCACCGCTGGCTAATGAAGAAACTCATTTGAAGATGGACTGATACATACATAGGATGTGTGACAGGAACCTCTAATCTAAATTCTGAAATATTAAAAGGGATGGAAATGCCTTATAATAACAGACAGAATATTGAAAACCGGAACCTTTCTTCGCTGCAGTAAAAGTAAGCGGGTAATTGGAGTGGGCAGCTGCCCACGTACACTGACAGATCTGCCAACACAGACTTACTATCAACTGATATTAGAACCCTCATTTAACAGGCATATAAAATACTGTGAAATTTTGCTAACTGCGCCAAAATAAATGTGTCAAATGTTCAGGTTTTAGCAGTAAAATCAGAAAATTATTTTTGAAGCCATCTCCCTTTTTAAAAATGTTTGACTGGGATACTCCCCAGACTGTCAGCCTTACCTCTTCCTTGCAAAATATATCAAGGTGCTTTGTGATGGACCAGCCATCTGGAATGTTCAGTGGCTATATCCAAAATATATGGATGCCTGCAGGTATGATGACAACAAATGCTCCAGGGAGGTAACCCTTCCTTCTTGTCAATCAAGTGTTTGGTTTTGAAAAAGGAGCTAGGAGATGCTGAGAATGACTGTTATATATATAAGGCAGCAAATGGCTTCTAGCACAAGCTATTCCAGGTATCCAAAGAATACGTACTGGGGTGGGGCAGGATCTATAGGATTTTATGTTGTGTCCCAGGAGCTTAACATCAACTAAAAATCCATGAGTACCTTGGATGACAAAAATCCACAACAACGTGTCAAAACCGCAAAACATGTATGTGTAGGCCAAGTAGACACATTCAGACCCGAAAGGTGCAGAAAATGTTAATGACCATTGAAGAAGCTATGCAAACAAGTAACAGATATAGGGCAGATGACCAGACCATACACGTTATGATTTGTGTGGACACCTGACCATCACACCTATATGAGCTTGTTGGACATCCCATTTCAAAACCATGGGCATTATTATGGAGTTTTGCCCCCGACCTTTGCGGCTATAACAGCCTCCACTCTGGGAAGGGTTTCCACAAAATTCTGAAGTGTGTCTGTCGGAATTTGTGCTCATTCAACCAGAAAATGCATATGTGAGGTCAGGCGGTTATGTTGGATGAAAAGGCCTGGTTCACAAATGGTGTGCTCTGTGCAGACCACTTTACAGCCTCCATACCAAACTCGTCAAACTCTTTATGGACCTTACTTTGTGCACACGGGCACAGCAATGCTGCAATAGAAAATGGCCTTCCCTAAACAGGTGCCACAAAGTTGGAAGCATACACTTGTCTAAAATGTCTTGTATGATGTAGCATTAACATTACCTCTTCACAATAACAAAACTTACAGTGGGCAGGGGCAGATCTAGCAGGGCAGAACTTTCAGGTTGTGGCAAAGGTGGCATCCTATGATGCTAGGATGCTACGTCACTGAGCTCTTCAGCATGGCCCGTTCAACTGCTAATGTTTGTCTATGGAGATGGCTGCCTATGTACTTGATTACAACACCTAAACACAAGAATTATGAGGGGCGTCCACATACTTTTGGTCATATAGGATATCTAATATAGCAAATTTAATTTTGTTCCATGAAAATCCATTCTGATATAAAACAGTTTTTGCAGTTTTTACATAAAAAGACATTGCAAGCAATGAAAATGCTGGAGATTACCTGTATTACTACAGAACCTGGCATACCGAATTAACCTAAATAGGTCACTTGGTCCTGTTATACGAATAGAATTTAGCATTTCTGCAAGCATTTTGGAAAAAGCCGCGTGTGACGGAATTTAGATTTGGTTTCATTAACTTTGACCAAAAATGAGTGAGTTTGAAAGGTTCATTTTTAAATATCTATGAGCTGTTAAAATAATAGGATCTGGCCACGTGATGTCATCCTGAGTATTACTAAATGATGACATCACCGAAAAGTTCATTCTAGTCACTGACAGTTCAGGTTTGGGGGGAGGGGGAATGTCTATTAAACACTATGCCAGTCCTCCCCTGGAGTCATCAGACTGTTTCATAAGCAGTTCTGGTTTCATATCATCCTATTATTGTGTTTTTCTTCTTCTATTTTAATTCCTTTTTTTTCCACTTGACTTCTCTGTCAAATATATATAAAAAATCTAATCTGCCTGAATGGCTTGTCAGAGCTACACTGCATTTACATTTAGTGGATTTTGCCTTAGAAGATTTGTGGCACCCGTCTGAATTAAGAGCCTGTTAAATGCATCAGAGTAGTGTGGGGACGTGAGCTTTGAAATGCAAAGAAAGAAACCCACGCATTGCCTGTTGCTGAAGAAACTGTATGAAAGAGATAATTACTTCTGCAGAGTATCTCTGCACAGGTTCAAGCCTGAGTGACAGAATAAGGCACATAGGAATTATCTGGGATCAAAGACAACCCAGAGTTTTCAAGTAGTTTTCTTAAACTTGCAGCTATACTGCTTAAATCAGTCTTTGCTAAGAAAAGGACATTTAAAAAAATATTTTAAAGTGGGGCATAAAGGATCAGGGGTGTAATATATCATTATATGCATTTTACTAGAATTACTCACTAGTATATCAGGCTTTTATCTATGTCAGATACAACGTCAGATTCAAGGGAAAGCTATTTTCAGAGACTTGTGATAAATGAACCCATGGTGTGTAGCAGGGAGACATTGTCATAAAAGAGGTCACCAAGAAGTAGATGATGGCACAGGGCCTGATGCAAGATGCAGTGACAGCAAGGGAAATATGCTGTAAAATCATGGCAAATGATCAACTGCTAGAACAAATGCTAAAGGCTAGTGATTAGTGGATAGCAACAAACTATTCCTCAACACGGACCATGTTGTGTGGGACAAAAGCTCAACTAGAATCCTGAAAATAACATAAAGACCAACTCATGGTACACTATATGGACAAAAGTATTGGGACTCCTGACCATTATAATAACAGGGACTTCTATGACATTGCATTCTACAGCTTTCACTCTTATGGGAAGGCTTTCCACAAGATTTTGGAGTGTTTATGTGGTAATATTTGCCTGTTTATATAGTGGAGCATTTTTGAGATCAGGCACTGATGTTGAATGAGAAGGTCCGGCTCGCAAACTCCGTTCCAGTCCAATGGGGTTGAGGTCAGGGCTCTGTGCAGCCACTCAAATTCCTCCACACCAAACTCATCCAACCATGTCTTTATGGACCTTGCTTTATGCACTGGAGTACAGTCATGCTGGAATAGAAAATGGCCTTCCCCAAACTGTGTCCACAATGTTGGAAGCAAAATGTGTTGCTGAAGAATTAAGATTTCCCTTCACTGGAAATAAGGGGCCTCGCCCAAACCCTGATTTCAATAATTAAGAGGTGTGTCCTAATACTTTTGTCCCTATGGTGGCGCACAAAGCAATGTCCATAAAGACATGGTTCAGTGGTTGGAGAGCCCTGATCTCAACTTCATCAAACTCCTTTTAGGATGAACTGGAACAGAGATTGCGAGCCGGGCCTTCTCGTCCAACATCAGTGTCTGACCTCAAAAATGCTCTGCTGGATGAATGGTCAATTTAAGTGTCTCTGTATATATGCTTTGGTCTCCATATTGACAAGATATCAAAGATGTAACCTAGGAACAGAACAAATCTAGCCTAGATACCCCCTCTAAGATAACGTGTTGTGTAGCACATAGCAAAATGGCCACCTTAGACTATGGGGACATAGTTTACTATTCCACACCGAAGATCCATCTCGGTAAACTGGACACTCTGTACAATGCGCGGTGCCAATTTGTCCTCTAGTGTGATTATCACACATCACTGTGAAAGGTTAAAAGAGCTAAATTGGCTGACGCTGCCTCCAGGCAACTCTCCACCAAGCTTGCTCAGTACATAACCATTGCTGGAAATCTCCCCCACTGCCTAAGCAGCACACACCCCTGGTATGTTCTACAATTTCAGATCCAGCACCAGCTCCATGCAAGCTGTCCTTCACTTTAAAAATGAAGCAGGTCTTTTCTTTCTCCCTCTTCTTGTTCTGTCCTCTCCCCACCCCCCTCCCTTTTTTTCTTTTCTTTTGTAGCCTGAGAGTATGGGTTACTGATTTCATTGTTTGTTTTTATTTCTGCTGGGTTTTTTTTTGTATAAGTATAACATTTAAGTGAGATTCTTCAGGTAGGTGTACTGTTTATTGTGTATGTTGAAGGTGTTCTGCATGTACACTGTGGGGTTCGTTACAATGTACCCTGGTCTTCTTCTTTGGCTATTGAATGTATTCAAATGTGCATTGTGCCACCATCTGTCAACATGTGAAGATCTCAATAAAACTTAAAGTATTAAAAAAATGAAACATGTCAAGGTGCACTCTCTTTCAGAACTCCTTACATGTGGAATAGCCTCTTAGACTCAAATTATTCAATAGCCTAAGCCTAAAATCCCTGAAAACGAGCATCTCCCAAATTCTAATAGAATGTACCTGTAGATTACAAACTCACATTTACACTGTACATTGTAGCTGTATTTCCCTACTTAGCTATATCAATAACGTTACACCTTGTATGTAAAACCATTTCTGGACTTGGTACCCAGGACAACTCTTCCAAGTAAAAACTTTTCTACATAAGTGGTCAAAATACATTTGTCAGTCCCAGTCTTATGCAGGCGATCGGTTCTTTTTGTAATGTTGAACTAGAACCGAAAGGTGTTGCTATCGGTAACATTGTGGGAAATATGGAATCAAGTGCATTACATGATATGGAGCGTGCCACTGAAATACACTGTTCACTTCTGTGACAGGAACAGCCATCTATCCCTACTCCTAAGAGCCTGCACTAGCAACTTGGTCAGTTGGCTTATCTTAACACAGGACGAACTCAGTAGATATAACTTCCTGCCATAATATTATCATTATTTACATAGCACTATACACAGTTCCATAAAGCTCCACTTAGCTCACTCCCTGGTGATTTCAAAAGGTCTCAACAGCCAATGTTTTTAGTCTGAGGCCTTGCAAAATGAAGGTTTGTAACGTCTATATTTCATTCACCATGTTGACTTCTGGTGCAGACTTCATCCCTAATTCAGAGTAAAGCCAGAATGCTAATTTGCTGCATAAATATGTCTGTTCTTAAAAAGTCAACAACAAAGTAAGCAACATGTGCATTGTCACACCAAGTAATACACTTGAAATACAAAAAAACACTAATAAAAGGGAAAATAGTGAGCGCACACATACTCATCAAACCGGCTTTCTTGGGCCAGGAAAGACAAATTGCCCCAAGCGTTGTTTCTTGCCAGACTTACAAGGCATCCTATGAGGAGATGTTCCTCATCCAGACGAGTAAGGGCAAGAGAGAGGTTTACAGGATCTGCAGCTAAGTGAAAGCCGAGGGACTCTTGCTGCAGAGAAGCAGGCAGAACATAACGTGGGAATACTGGAAATCTCCAAGATTTATATGCTACAAAATGTCATGTAGTATAACTGAAACATTATATACCCTATTATTAACACTTACAAATGGCAGAGGATAAGCAACATATATAACACAAAAAGGGAAGGGGAACATACAAACATTTTGAGTGGCAATGGAGGAAGGGAAAATATTTCCTCTGGCTATAGGTTCTTCAGCTCTGGAGTGGCAATATATATTACCCACATATATTGTGCTGGTAACATGTAACATGTAAAAATGTAAGCAATGTTTTTCTAACTGGGTGTATCTAGCCATTCAGCACTGACCCCGGTGTCACCCCGAAGCACACTGAATGTTTAGGCTGGAAATGTGTTTCCTGGCATCTGCTGAAATTCAAGCCACTCCTTGCACATGCGGTTAGGGCAAGGGCAATAACTTAGCTGGTAAAGCTACCCGGTGTCATGTTTCAAACAGACAGAACCCAACCCCTCGCTCTGACATCAGGTCTGAGACTTGTTTTTCTAAATTAACCAATGAGAGCAAATCGGATGAAAACATAAAAGATCACCTAATATCTGAAAGCAAAAACCATCAGATTCACATTTTTTACCCAGATTTCATAAACATTTAGTCCTGCAAGAGCAGCATTATTGTGTACCGTGAATGAGTCGTATTCTTCCTTTTTTGGAGATTCTCATATAAACCCCAGGCTACCTAACAGATGAGTTGGTGACTCTGCTTTAAGGTCTCGTAGTTTATCCCTAACAGATTTCCAGTGCCTGAGCTATAGCTGAAAATACAATTTTGAGGCATGTATTCTATTTTGTCCAAAACTGTTTCAGCTTTGTGAAGACCATGCAGCTGAGTCTTTACACGTACACTCAAGCCATCTTTTGCATATGATCACTGAGTGGTGCTTTTAAATTTCCATGTGGAAAATGCTGCAAATGCATCGGGAGAATCACTCTTTATGCATTTGCCCCTTTGCCCACCACCCAGCTATCTGCCAAGTAGGCTATACTTTTCATATGAGATATAACACTAGCCAGCTCCAGCACTGGCTCTGCAAATGCTACAAAGAAGGTCCAACAAGACAAAAGTAGTCCCATTGATTTCAGAGGACGCTTTATCGTGCCTCTGACTGTCAGATCATGCTTAGCGGCAAGTTCCTTTTTTTGGCTAGATATGAATATTAAAGTACTTGCACAATTCTTTAAACATTAATTCTTTGCTGAATATCCTTTCTGGGACACTTCTCAACTATGCAGTCACATTGGATACTATTACCACTATAAGCATTGGCTGCATGGCTGAACATGGCTCTAGAAATAGTTAAAATAGGGCTCCTCCTGATAATACATCTGGCAGGCTTGAATTCAGTGTCTATGCGGTCTCTTCCAGGAGAGTACTGATTTGATCCTATGAGATCCGATAAACAGTTTGCACCTACATAAAACTACCGGTACTTTCTGTTGGCTTCCTAGAAATAAATAAATAAATATTAATGTAACATTTATTAGCCCCATATGCGAATTGTAATGTGACTGCTATACAGAACCGAGCAGATGATACCAAAGGTTTACAATGTGTCAGAGAGGAAAGAATCACGTGGAGAACGGCTGCAAAGAATGCGTATTGCCAGTGCTACTTAAAGTATCCCTGGTATTGTAAATGCCAAGGCCTGCCTGGTTAGTATGTTGGCCATCACCACGTGTGTTATATCTCAGTGTTATAGGTATATGTTAAAAGCACTGATTATCATGTACCGACACGTATTGCAGGTACGTTTGTCTTTACTATAACAGTCTGTCTGGATTACTTTTCTGAAGCAAATACCTTGTTTTGTATGATCTGGTGAACATGTCACTACGGTTTTATCACACGTGAGACAAGTCTGAGGCTGCTTTTCTGATGAATTTGCGCCACATGAACAATCAGAAAGGATTCCCCCCAAATCCCCATTATTTATGATCAATTCTCTTGAAATGTTTATCGTATTGAGGTGGCACCGAGCATCTGGCAGACATGAAACACTATTTACTGCAGTTATGCTCCATGTGTGAGCCTGTAATGGCCTGGGTGAGGTGGATGGATTTGGAAGGTAATTATGACGGTTTCTGCTGTGACATGTTTCAAGGATATGCTCCTGTGAATTGACAGAGTACAGATTTGGAAAGAACACCATGGTCTGCAGTATATACAAACTGCAAAAGCACATCGCTTATGGGTACGATTACATCTGCTGTCTGCCAGCGTTCACACCAGCATCCTCGATGCTCCCAATACCCTGCAACTTCACATTATCTAGCTGTGTTAATAATTAATAATGTAAACAGCCAGTGAGATGTGAGATATTACACTGCAGAAGCCAGTGTCTTGCACGGTAGGAGAGCAATGAAGAGATAATACATGTTATGCACACAGCGCTCGGTGCGATGAACCTTAGGACAGCTATGGTATGATGGCTGAATCTTAATGAGTCCAATTCTCTGCATTCAGCACTAAACTCAAACTGCCTCAGCGTAGAATCCAGGACTAGAGGACGTGTTGGCAGAAAGCCTCGGTGTTTGACTATTAATATGTTACATGCTGTCAGCAAACTATAACATGCTCTAAAATGTAAGGAATCCTTATAATATAATAAGGATTCTGAATAATATTTCACATTTTACTCTATTAAAGTACTGCATTAAGATTTTAATTCCAAGAGAAAATGTAAATGTCCCTTCCATTATATTTATAGGGGCACCATGCACTTGTAAATGATTGCAGTCTCATGGGCAGAATCACAAACACAAGACATTACGGCTATGTAAGATGCACCTTTCCACAGGCCAAAGAGGGACATTTTATAAAGTGTTGTGCTTAGATGATTGCCAGGAGGCAGGCTTTCTCATGTGAATTTGTAACCACCTAATAGCTAGTTAAGTGTCAGGAAGGAACCTCACAAACACTGTTGTTTTCCAGGTCAGGTTGTCCACATCTTCTTCTGTCATTTTAGCGACTTAATAGGTGTCTACGGTGCTTTTTGCAGATTGTTATTACTGTGTTGCTCTTCGGTCTATGTTTTCACACCTTTGCCACTATTTCGTCCATACATCTTCTTCCTGATGATGTAGTAAACCAGTTCCTTGATGAACTCTAGGTGTGCCTATTGTGTATTGTTTTTGCATTGTAACCACTTGATTGCACTTCACCTGTCCTGACCCTTGGGTTGTACATCCCCAACATTCAGTTTCTGCTTGTCTCTGATTACATTCTGGCTGCTATTGTGACTCCAGATTAGGTTTTGATATAGAGTGCGGCAACAGAAGCTCTGGCAGTCACATTACCGGGAGGCTCGACTGAGAGGAAGCATGACTGTTACAGGCTGTAGACCTTCTCGCTTTATGCTTTATGACTGCAGACCAAGGGGCCATAAGTGACGCAGTACCTTTACATGCAAGTAACTAAAAAATACTGTATTCTATTTAGGTAACTTAACTACTTTTCCTACTTATCACTTACATTCTGTGCTCCACAAGAGTGGCATTAGACGAATAAAGAATTGGATCACAAAGAAGTACTTGTCCATTCTAAACAAGGACATGTGGGTGGTATGCATCACATCAGACCTTATGAGCTCTGGCTGCATAGATTTGTAGGCCTACGTTGATTTTGTCTAATTATTATCTGAAGAGACATATCATTCTGCAGTGCTCCCAATACAAGGTTATAGAATCAGCATTTGGAATAAATTACTAGGTAATAGTCATAGAGCTCCAAGCTTATAGATTTTTGGCCAGGCAAGTTTCTTTAGCAGATTTCTAGAGGAATGCGGGATCATTTTTCTCAACTTGTGGCCGTTGTTCAACCTGCAGAAAGATCATTTTGGATCCAAACTTTCAAATGCAATAATTAGATCACCGGCAGGAGAATGTCTCCAAGGAAAGAAGCTGCAACCAAAATAAAAGTATGGCTTGTATTCAGGGCCGTAACTAGAAACCACAAGGCCCCGGTGCAAATAATTGCTCCAGGACCCCCAACTTCAATAGCTGGTCTGTGCCATCATTGTCTCTACACAGCTGGTCTGTGCCTTCTTTGCCCATTGCCTCACCTTCAAACATACAACATATGTAAACACAGTTACACAAATTACACAGACTCATACTCACATCTATCTCACCCCACTTACAGATCAATGCTCACACACATTTCGGCTCTCAATCAGACTTTCTCAAGAACTCAAAAACGTGCATTAACTTTATTTGCATGCTGTATATATATATATATTTTGGATTGTTAGCACCCGGGCATATTATAACTGTCTCCAGTCAAGTGAGTGCATTAGATACCATATTTTTTTGTTTATATATTATATATATATATATATATATATAAAAGAGAGCACCCAGAGGTAAAGCTGCAGGAGCAGTGAAAGGTTTCACCTCTCCTGCAGCTTTACCTCTGGCTGCTCTTGTTTTAACATTTCTGCGGTGCCCTTGTTTAGCTGTAATCATAAAATTGACTATAAAACAAATTATAAAATATGGTAAAAAAATATATTTGAAAAATATTTTACTCATTTATAAAGCTAATGCAAAAACCTGCTACATAGATTCTACCTTTTGTCCTGAGTTTAGAAATACCCAGTGTTTGTTTGGTTGTTTGGGGACTAAAACATCACATTTTGGAGGTGTACGATTTTCTTTTAAAATTGACATCTGGTCAGTTTGCGCATGTGCCCTATTTGTGACATCTTTGAAACTAGCAAATTCAATTTAGCCCATCAAACCATATATTTTTGAAATACTACAAAGTCTTGTGGAAAGCCCTCGCAGATGTTATAGCTCCAAAGGGGCGACCAAGTACATATTAATGTCTATGTAGTCAGAATAAGCCCCTGTTGGTGTAATGGCTAGATGTCCCAATACTTTTGTCCATATAGTGTATTTCTCAGGTAAAGGCGACTGCTAATGACTCTATGTTTAATTAAAGTGTTCAAGTAGTTTAGTTGATTAGATCTTTACACCAGATGATTAAAACACAATTTGATATTAAATTATTATTCAAAAAGCATAAACCTCACAAATCTGGGTAACCTGTGATGTTTAGACAGACTTTCAGTTACTTTTACTGTCTCTGCTGCCAGCTCAGGTAGCTTTTAATCCATCTGGCTCAGTTCAGAAATAACTGCCACCATATACATCTTACAAGTTCAAAGAACGGCTATTGTGTGAGAGGAGCTTTAAGATGAGAGAGGAACGTTAAATCTTTGATCCACTGCATGAGTCACTGGAAGACACACCCATATAACAGACCAAAAATATTAATGTGTATACACTAATGCAGCTACAGACAAAACAAGTTGTTATAAATGTGGTTTAAAAAGGTTCTAACTAACAATATAGATTTTCACAAAAGCATTTACACATGCAACATTAAATATACACGGCTGTATAACAAAACAGCTGTATTCCGACTGGCTCCTTGGTATGTTGAACCTGCTACATAGAAACATAGGGTCTAATGGTACATAAGAATTATTCGGCCCATCTATTCCGCCCATGTTAAGACACAGACCTTAACCAGTCCTTGGTCTTGTCTTAGATTCAAGATAGCCATATGCCTATGCCATGCATGTTGAAGGTTGTTGCATATGTGGGGATTTTGCACAATCCCCCTATACATTTACAAGGTGAAATGAAAAATGTAAATGGACCATAAAGCTATCATATACAGTTGTGTGGAAAATAAAGTACACCCTCTTTTAATTCTATGGGTTTACATATCAGGACATAATAACTATTTTCTGTTCCTTAGCAGGTCTAAAAATTAGGTAAATACAACCTCCCATATTACACTATGTCATGACTTAATTAACATAAATAAAGCTAAAATGTAGAAGCAATGTGAGAAAAGCCACGTTTTATTACCTTGGATGAAACCTCTCTCTGTGACAGCTGTCACTTATGGGAGGGGGACATCAAGTGGCTATTATAATGATCTAGTCACCGTTAGTCCACTCTCGATTGGCTCTGCAGCAGTTTGAACTGCTTGACCTAATCTGATCATCATCCTCGTCACTAATACTATACAGAAACTGTAACCTAACCAGGGCCGCACAGGGCGCCATGGGAGCAAGGGCGCCGTGCGGCCGTCCCATCACCAAGGCCAGGGCCGAGGCGTCAGGAAGAGGAGGAGAGAAAGGGGCACCGAGTAGTGGCACATGAAAAGGTTTTTAGCAACCGCTCGCCCCATTTTGTCTCCTCTGCTTCCTACCGCTGCCCTGACTACAGTGGTGGGAGCTCGAGGCCTTGGCAGGACAGCGAGACTGAGGCCTTGCGCTCCTCCCACAGGGTAAGGGGGCGTAGATAGGAAGAAGGGGTGAGAGGGGATACCTCTTACTCTATCCCCTAACCTTTAACACTTAGGTATATTCACTAAGTATTTTAGGCTAGTTATTTGCATGCTAATTGGTTCTGAGACACTAAAAGCATATTTGTAAGGATAACCCCAAACACAGGAAAGGAGAGACACACCACAAAAAATAAAAATAATTAGCAAGCAATTTCATAAAAAACCATGCCATGTGTACAAGAAAAAGAAAGCCTAATATTTATCCCCATAGAAAATGAAATGTGAAAAGGTAGAAGAAAAAACTTTAGTCTCTTGTGTTTCGGTTTGCGGCGAGCCAATTAGAGACGTAAAAGGTCTATTTTCATTTGGCTTTTTTTTCTTATTTTTTTCCAAATTTATTTTTAGATTTATTCTAATACTAAATGATGGTTTGAGTTTAGAATTGTTGCAAAAGAAATCCCTACTTTTTCTGAAAAAAAGGTGCCTGGTAAACATCTGAATGCAAATATCATACACAGGTGTACTTATGTATAAAGAAGCTAATGGAATGAAATAGCAAAGACTCTGATTGCTATTGACAAGGAGACAAACCATATTTCTATGACATGCTGGGGGTTAGCACAAGTGCAGAATGCAAGACCATTGTGAAAAACTCAAGTCAGAGCTGCTGAGTTAATAAGTTCTGGTAGCAGTGAACATGAGCAGATTTTATTACATCTGCCTTGATTTCCTCTCTAGGGAAAAGTTATCCAACTCTCTACTACCAGTTATCCAAAGTTCCCAAACTGATTTATTAAGATACCTGTAAGGTGTGAGAGGTTAAAGGAGCAGTGCCTGCATACAATTTAAGAATAAGATGAGAAATGTTTTACATTTGTTAATTGTTTGGAAAACACTATGTATAAATGTATATATGCAACTCTTCAACAAAGTCCAGTCTGGGATAAATATGTGGCTATCTAGAACTCAAGTCAAGGCCAGGTACTCGGTAAGATCTCACCTGGTCTTACAGCTGACGGAAAACATGAGCAGACTCAACAGACAGATGATTGTAAACTTTTGGTTTTTTTTGCACATGCCATTGTTCACTAAACCAAAGACTCCAGACTTCCACCCAGACAAGGGCTTCCAGGGACTGGCCTCCAGCTGATTACTTGTTAAATCATCACCTGAAGCTTAAGTGTTTGTATATATTAAGGTGCTTGATGTGTATAGTATCTGTGAATCTCAGTCTGGTAAAGGAAATTCAAGCAAGCCAGGGCAACTTCAAGTAGGCAAATTCAATTAAAGGATGGAAAGAGAGGGATTTAGTTACAGGTGGGTATTTAGTAAAATTAATTTATTAAAAATTATAGCTAAATGTAGGTAAGAGCCCAACTGAAAGGGACGCCCAAGAGAGGGAGCTTAACTGAAAGTGTGAGAGGGGCATTTGGATGTTGGCATGGGAAAATAGGAGAGTAGGAGGCTTGTTTTAAAGCTCAACTGAGAGGTGGATATTTAATGGGACAAGATCAAAATGGAGGGAGAGGCAAAATCAACATGTTGTATTACAGTTCACAAGGAAAGGATGGGATAATAACTCATTTAATTTCAGCCAAATAAATTGGAAAGTCTAATTTTTTTCCCTTGTGTGATTCAGTATGTTCTGCTCTATATTTGGCATGGGACATACTAAAGGACAGGATTTGGGGACTTCCTTCCTCTCACTCTGTTCCAACAATCACCAAAGATATGATTGTTCCACAACCCTAATCACAGTACGGGGGAAGTCAGATTTTACGCTACTCCTGTGTAATTCTTGAGAAAGATTTAAGAGATCTAATCAAAAAAACTAAAAGTCAACTTTAAAAAGGGACCACAGTCATTAGCAGCAGTACATAGAATGCATACGATTATTGACAGTTTTCAGTATTTTTACAGTATAAACGTATTAAGGAAAACATGACTGAATGATTTGGGTTTGCTATAAAATATCCCTCGTAGATATTTGCTAGCTATAGTTGCACAACCACGAAAATTGTGAATTCATCTCAAAAACTTGTCATACTATACAGGTGGATCCTAAGCAATTACACAAAGACTTCACAAACAGGTCTGTGGAGTTAATAAGCTTTTTTCTGACAGAAGGAGTTAGTGACATTCAGTGTTCCAGTGATTGTAATGCAACGGTTAAATAGTGGTCTTGTAATCATTGCAACAAATGGAGTAATCTAATCAATATATCACTTTGCTATAGTGATAAAACCACTTTTAAAACTTTGCACTAGAATTACTGTATTCATACAAACAAGTTTACGAACAACTCTAAGGAGAGCGAATAGCCGCTTTATAGCCTCCCCTATGGTGTGTCCCTGCTCGGGAGTGTCGCTGGTTTTAGCTGTCATTACAGAAGAAAAATCTCCGGCGACGTATCAGTCCTGCCCACCACATGCATGAAATACAAGGCAAATTTCCCTGCACAGGAACCCATGTAAGAAAGATCTATGCTTTGACTCCATACCGTACACATCCTCCATTACACTGGGCTTTTTGTCGCCTTACTCCATGGTGTGAGACAAATCGGTGTCAGGGGATCTATTTTGTGCTGTCAGTAACGGTATTCCATCATCTTAGAGGTTTAATGAACAGAAAACCGATTAGTGTGTGATATGCCTGTCTCCCCATAGTAGATATGTTAGCAAAACGTGGTTCTGTGGGGTCAGTGAGATACGGTGGGTGTTTATCTTGAAGATTAAAACCAACAGGGCGTGCACTGCGCATCAGTCATTAAATTTTATAAAAACACAAATACACAACGGCAGTAAGGAATGAGGGATGTGCGGATCGTCAATAACGTAAACAGTAAGTATCGTTAACCCCTTAACGCGCATATGGATGTACGAGTACAATAAAAAAAAAACAGCACCATATCACTCAATATGAATTGCCTTTAATGGAGGTCACTAGAGGACAGGCTATGCCCAGCAAGGTCTGTCAAGACCCTGCAGGGATCTGACCGCTCTCCCTGCTGCCTGATCGCACAATGCAATGCAAGTCTATGGAGTCTATGATCAATGCAGAGGAGATTGGAGGGAAGAGAAGCAAGGTTTCTCCTTCCCAAAAAAGGGAAAAAGTTAAAAAAAACAATATCACAAAATATCAATAAAATAAAAAATACATAACCAATGCTGGAAGATCAGTGATGTAATTGTGACGTCGCTGGCATACATAACATGTACGAGGGATCCATAAATGGATCTCTATCCATATTGCAACAGTTAAAAAAACAATAATAACAATAATAAAAAAGCCCGTACATCTCATCGCCTTTGCACTACATCCAAAACGTATAACCCCCAGCCCTGTTCACTACCAGAAACCCCTTTCAGCCAGAAGTATCAAAAATCTTATACTATGAAAGTGTTGTGTCTGGCTCTCCACAACACAAAACAAATGTATATAGGTTATGTCTGTGATCAAGGGATGTTGCCGAACATAAATTGGGTCATTTTCCTTCGTTTTTTTATAGGTTTTCTTTCTTTTTCTTTCTTATAACAGCACTCTCATTATCTTTTTTTTATGTTTCTATGGCTTTCATTTTTTTTCTGAAAAAAAGTACATATAATTTGTGTGGGTACATCAAACATGGAAAAGGGAAATCTTAATTAAACCCATATCTGGTAAAAATGGCAAAAAAAAATCATATTCGTTAGGGTACTACAAAAGCCCCAGTAGTGATGGGGTTGATAGATGCCCAATCTAAAAGCCCATTCAGTCACATGAACAAACACACAGGGACATAACCTGAAAAGTATTGTGTAGAAATGGAATTATAGTACTCTCGTTGTGTATTTATACAGATACATCAATGATAATGATTCAGTGAACCAACTAGACATTAATTGGTGTTAATGGTGGTGAAAAAACAGTTTGCAATTATGTGACTTGTCTGAACTCATGTTATTTCTTATTAAATTAAGACTGCAAGTGCTGAAAAAGGCTATGTTTAGATCAACTGAAACAACCTAATCTAAGCAATCAATGAAAACATTTAGCGTATCTGTCAAAAAGAACTCTTAAAGCACTAAACAAACAGCACGTGTTCAGAGTCCAAATACAGATTTATTGCCATTAATTGGCTGCTTAAGCTGTTAATCAGTGGCAGGAAAGTGCTCCCAATGAAACCAATGGGACAGCTTTACTCATGCACAATGCAGGGCATTCAAATAAAAGGGGCAAATGTGTTGAGGGGATTCTGCTTGGAAGTGCTGTTTTGCAGGGTCTGTCAACAAGGACAGGGGACTCAGGAGTGATTAACTAGTCGGGAGTGATTGTTAACCAAAAGATTAGTTGGGGGCAAGTGTTAAATATATTATATTAAGGGAAAAACAGTGTGGAGATTGTAACGGAGGTTGAGAAGACCAGACGCATAAACATGAGTTTTATATGACATGAGTACAGCTACTTTCTGCCTCCATTCATTCAGGCTCGGATAGCTTATATCACATGGTGGGCTTGTTTGCCTCTTTAGTTTATAGATCTTTGTGCGTTTTATGACCCTAGCCTTCTCTAGACCGAGTAATATAAATGTCTTTATTGTGCACAGGGGAGTCCAGGGGTTACAGCCCAGCATGAAATCCAGGAATCCACAGGAACACTAATCACGTGTCGGTTCTAAAAATAAGTGATAATTAAAGAGCCTGAGTGACTAATATTTCTACAAATAGGTAAAGTGGACTTGTGCAATAGATCAATATCTACAGGAAGAGGTACAGTACTTTCTGCCATTACGTACATCTGCATCACCTGTATTAGGATTATCTTGGCCAGCCCAGGGTTGCTCCTGTTAGGACAGCTTTATTTTATTACACCCCTCTCCACCAGATATGAGATTAGAGAGGATTGCCTGAAGCGGCCTTGTTGGCTAAAAGGGGTCCTGGGCACACCTATTTCATTATATATATATTTGTGTGTGCGTGTGTTATTATGCTTTAATATAAGTAAAATAAAACACATGACTACTGATTACAGAGCATAGAATGTTTTGAAGTCTTCTTAGCGATGTGAGCTGGCACCTAGTAAGTGCTGTAATCACACAGACAGCCTCAAAGCCAGCACGCAGCATTGCATTAGTGTTATGTGTTCCAATGGCTGCCATATTCTGAGCAAGATGGCAAAAGATGACAGTGACACTGATCTCTTGGAGCCCAGGCTGAGAAAAGCCGTTGGCTACAGCTGTTTATTCCCATCCCACATAGATGCTGCTTTCTCTAAAGCACTGAATCCCTTCAACTCTTCTCACAGCGTCTGAGGCCAGGCAGGCAGGCAGCTGCTTTTCAAGCAATATAACACGGCACGGCAGCAGGGAAACAAAGTAAGCCCAATTTGCCATTATCCAAAGTCTTGATTTATTATTATAACGTGCTCCATACATAAGTTTGCACACCAAATTAAATAAGTACTTACACCAAAGAGTATTTCATACGTATCTAGAGTGCCACGTTTTTCCTCTTTTTCAAAATATATTTTAAGGAATAGTATAATGCTATTAAATGTAAGCCTTACATTTGTGACCATGAGGTTAGTCTCTGCAAAGTATTCCAACATTTGTGATGTTAGCGTTAGAGTTGACATTGCATGCATTCTAAGTGTTTTAGATCACAACTAATATAGCTTTAATACGTTAAGTTTTAGCAATCTCTCCAGCATCTGTTTATGTTGTTGTTGTTTTTATATGAGAGTGACCGTCGGGAGACCCAAAGGAACAATGTGCGATTTGAGTATGTCCTGGTGTGCAGATTAGACACTTTGGGGAGATTTTATGGAGAACACATACACAAATACTGAATATAGATAACCTGTAAACATACAAAAGCGAGCACGTGGTCAAATAGATTAAAATAACAACAAGAAACATAAAGAGAGTTCTACATATTCTACACAGTAACAAAGTGAGTCAGGTGGGGCTGTAAACACTAGGTGAATGTTTTCTTCCCGTCTACCTTAAGCTTTAGGTAAACTTTCTGAGGACTCAGTCAGTAAGACGCTTAAGTACACAATGCATCGTGAAAACAGTTGTGTCATAGCAAGAAAGAACTGATGATATAAGCAGGAACAGGCAGAATAACATGTGAGAAATGTGACTTATAACCCGAGGTGTAGGCAGGTACTCCATTATCACAGGCCATGCACATGCTGGGTATAATATATCAAGAATTATATGGTAGAAGCCCAGAATGGTAAGCTATTCAGACCATCAATGAATAACAAATTAATTCTTACTACTTAGTTTAGTTCTAAATCATTTACTACACAATCTATATGATACATTAGTCTACTAACATTTAAAGCAGGATGATAGTGGGCAGATACATAATAGTGTTATCATAGGAAGAATTCTCATATACTTTGTGCAGCATGTTAGAAATGAGCAAAATGGCAACTATATGTGCGGTCATCAAAATGACGTTGTACAAAACCATTTCAGCCCCACGCTCCAAATGGGTCTCCCAGCTCTCCCTGTCCACCAATTGGGTCTTCCCATTCTCTCCACCAGTGCTCCTTGGCCTCCAAGCAGATCCCCCTCTCTCTCTTCAGCAGGTTAATTATAGTGCAGCAAGTCCACTATGACTGGACATTTAAGCCCCAGCAAGAGCGACCAACAATATCATGCAGCTGCATGGCTTATAAAAAAACGTTGCAAAAATGTATGCAAAAAAGGTCACATTTTGGGTTTCTCAATCATAAAACATATCCAGGCATCCCTCCATTAAGCATACAGGCTAGGAGGCAAAATATGATTAAGAACATTAAACAATGTGTTTAATGTTAGAAATTATTGCTACATTATTACATCATTGTTTCTGTATCTCCCCTTAGGCTTTCAATGTCAGCCAAGAAAGAGTCTCCTGTCTGGGATGCAATAGGGTATAACCTCTGTGACAGTTAATTTAGCACATGCTGCATAATACTCTGAAAACTATGAATGGCACTGAAGACTGAAACAGCTTTTACTCTAATGCATTCTCAGTTCTATCAGTAAATGCTCCTTCCTGTATCTCATACTCTCACAATGGAGTGAATAATGAATGCTGACATCAGACTGTCTAGACCAGTCTTATCAAATAAATAACGGGGAAACAAGAATCAGCAGCACCAAATCATTAGTCTAATGGAGGTAAGAATGAATGAAAATCTAGTCTCATATCTGAAATTATGTTCATTCACCACGTTTGCATATCTATCACATCCAGCTTTACTCATTTTAGTGCAGTGTATCTAAACACAGTGAAAACTGCTCACTCTCAACAAACTGTTCCCATTAACCTGAGAGCCTTCGTAACTGCTGAGCATGACCTTCAACCCTTTTAGGACTGGTGATATACCAGGTACATCACAAAAGGCTGTGACATACTTAATGGGTTGTAGTGCTGGCTTTGGGCTGACAGATTCAGTGTACTGGCAATGGCATAATGGAGGTCCCTGCATTGGGCCCCTTCAGTCCCAGCATGTTGAGTTCGAGTCCCAGTATATGACATCATTTCCCAGTGCTCAGACAGCGTGTGAGGACCACATGGGAGCAGAAGAAAAGAATATTTTTGTATGTTTTATATAATTTAAGTCATTCTTTGTGTCTACCCATGCAATACATTGTGTCCTGTCACCTATATTGGCTTTGTGTGCAATCTACATGTATGCGCATGTAGATAAGTGTACTAATGCGGTGGATGCATTTAAGAAAGTGTTCTACTATCACTATTTAGTTGCTGTTTATAGGGAAATAATATACACGAAAAAGAAAGGTGGAAATACAGCACTCAGTTATGAAATGTTGCATGAGCCAGGGTACCACCAGTCCCTCCAATATATATATATATATATATAGAATAAAGAAGCAGAGGCGCAGCACTCCAATAGTGAGGTGAGTTTATTTCACACAGGTCAACTTAATCCTTGGGAGCCAAAGACTTAAACCATTTGAAAAAATTCGAAAGACGCTCAGCAATAAGATAAATGAGTGCATTTTTATTCCAAACGTGCCACATGTGAAATTGCACTCATTTATCCTATTGCTGAGCGTTTTACGAATTTGTTCAAACGTTTATGGGGATTTGGAGTCCCGCTTGTGCAATAAGGAGCCTTCATTATTGGTGCGGTCTGCCCACTTTGCCTGCTGTAAAGACTTAATACCAAAAAGAGTGAATAATGTGGAGTTGGTAGCCAAACAACCTTAATCCCTTATTTTACTAATACAAGGGTTGGAAGGTTCTTAAGAGGGCAAATGTTTTAATCTTTGCTCCCAAATGCTAGACTCTGTAGGGACCCCGTCTGACAACAGCCTTTCGGGGCAGTGATTAATCTGTGAATGCTTCTGGTGTCCAGGAGTTGCCTTTCTCCATGATAGCAGATGCCTCCCTTCATCATATTGTAATGAATTTAAATTATAGTTTAGGACTTTTTTGATATGTTTTTGAAATCCAGTAATTTTGCACGCAATTGATTTTCAAAGCCTTTGATTAGTAATAACATGAATCTAATGCTGTAAAAAGAGAGCTATTGAGGGAAATCAGTGTCTTTCCTTCTAAACATCAGCCAAGTACAACTACACTCCAATTCATCTGTTCACAAAGGTCAGTTACTTGTACATATAAAAAGTACAAAAACATATGTAAAAACACAAATTATGTAAGGACATAAATATAAATATAAATATATATGTAAATAATTGACACATCCTCACAGTTATTCGAGTGCCTCCTCCTGGCCAGCATGATTACAGAGATCTCAATGAACACACAGGAGCAAACCAGGAATACTCCCAAGTGCCACTAATAATATAACTGGAATTGCAAATGAAAATAAGGTAGACAAATTCCTGACAATTTTCTTTAGAAGTTCTTTTTATCCCACATGTGACACCATTGGTGTGATGTGACAGATGACAACTACTCAAGAGGAGCCATATTCAATATATTTGCCCTCAAAACATGTGATTAATGCACTAGCCCCAAACATGTATAAGTTGTTTAAGACATTTTATTCTATTATTTTATCCAAAGCATAGAAGGTTATACGTGGCAAACGTAATGCCAGTGGTGAGAGTACCCAGCCCTATCACTCAGTTTCTTCTAGAGGCACTCTAACTTGTCGATATCCTTTTTCAGTAGAATAACGACACTTTGATTGTTTTCAGAGGAAATTATGACAGTTCTGAAGATTACCTATTAACCATAGTTTTCAAACTTTCCAAAGTTTTGATATAGTTATTAACTTGTCTAACTATTATTATTATTTATTGTTTTATATAGCGCCATCAAAGTCCGGGCGTGGCTTTGGCTATAGCCTTGTTGGTTCATAAACTTTACAAGAGAGCACACTCATCCTCATCCCATACTGCAGTTTGCACCATCCAGGATAATTGAAGTAGTACTGCCCAGGCAATGTATGCCATCTCCCATAAAGCATGGTGTATAGACAGGGGGGGGGGGGATTCTTTCAGGAAATAATTATTTATTGTTTTATATAGCGCCAAAATATTCTGCAGTGTTGTACAATGGACATTGTTGCCAGTTGAGAAATTGAGTAATTTCAAGTTAAATGACACAATTCTGCTGGTATGAATCCATGAAAATAATTATTAAATTATATACTTATGGATAAACTGCTCTATTATGTATTCAGGGGTGGGTTGTCTAGGGGGCATGTGGGCTCTCAGAACTAGCAGCTATAGCTTATATGTAGATAAGAGGATGCAAAGTACATCAGCCAGTGAAGCACTGGATGCTCCTCCAGCTATTTTCCTTTCCTACTCTCCCCCTAGAACCTATAAATCCTGCAAGTTGCAGAAGCACTTTATCCCCAGTAATTCCACTATAACATTCTCCATATGGACATACACTTACCACAATGATTCTTACACATGATTTTTAAACCATTTAGGAAATATGATAAACATAATACACTGACACGTTCACATATGTCCCCACTACGTGAACAAACAAAATAAGCTGCCCACATAATCCAAGCTGCTGGTGCACTCATTAAAGCCCTTGAGGCATATAAGGGATTTTAACGAGTACAACAGCATGCCAGGAACCATAAATATCACTTTAAGGTCCTGGTAGAAAAAGGATATGAGTGCTTTATTGAAATGGATGCTGATGCTGATGGTACCAGGAATAAACTGCTATTAGTGGTAAAAGCTTGGGAAAGGTGGGGCACAGATATTGGACTCCATTAAACCATAAGCTGTCACTTAATATTGTGAAAAGTAATTCTGATAACCAATAGAATGCTCCAATCAACAGGCACATTTTACCGGTTGCTAGATCGCTCTCTTTTAATAAGATATCTTTTCAAACTTTGGGTTGAAATCATGTTTTATACATAACACATACTGAATCATAATTTATAGTCTCAAATTATAGTGAATGGAATTTTGCCTGGGTTGGGCTGTTCTTCTCAAGCCCCGCTGGTGTGTGTGCGTATCTGTGCCCTTCATACTTTCAGTGTGGTTTTAGTCGCGTCTCTCTGAAAGCCTCATTACCCATGGAAGAGAAGCTCCTACCTCCCAGTCCAGCTCCCTCTGTGTCGGCTCATTCTGCGGGGGCTACTGCCTCCTGACACTGTTTGAGATGCTGCCGTAGAGAAGATGGCTTCATGTCTCTGATTAATTGGCAGAGAAAGGGTAGCTGCGGGACAATGACAAAAAAGGGAAGATTAACATTTTGATTTGGTCAGTAATATGGTACCAAAAAGAAAATCTCCATGTGAATGTTTTAGCGATCATGTTTCTTTTCGGGACCCACTTGGTTTAGTAAAGCTCATCACGGTATTAGTTCTCAAAAACACTGCATTTTTTTAGCTCATTTGATGATACAGCACATTTTTCAAGCACAAATGGTCAGAAGAGATCAGGTAGCAGTGGTATAATAGGATTATTACATCATGTAATTGTATCTCCGTTGCTTGTTCTTTACGATTAACCTTTTCCTGTGTCCTCCTGTTGCTGGATCTGGTGAATCACAGAGATTGAAGCCGTATCCTGGTGGTGACGACAGTAGGTTCATAACCTTCCATGCTCAGAGTCACTGGCTCGGATCCCGACAGATATTTGTCATTGATTACGCTCAATCAACCACCTAATACACGGACATGGGGCAGCTATTCTGTATGCCGGTGCTCCTCACACACTGTCTCCCGAGTGCCACTAACACATCTCATTGGGCTCTCAGATGAGCATGTATTTCAATCAGTGCCTCACCTTCAGACAGCCACTCATGAAATGGCTATTCTGTACAGCATGTGCTCACGCGTGGAATAAAATTCACGAATGTTGGGAGCACTTGGGTATTGGGGCTAAAAATCTGTAGGTATATAATACTTGTGGTACCCAACAGAAAGAAGACTGCGGGACCACAAAGGACAGCCCAACATCTGATCAGACCTTTATACACTTAACAGTATATGAGCGGAAGAGTGTGCAAGCCCCACAGTAGTAAAAACGCAGTATATGTATAATATATATATATCTCTGGGTCCATTATAAAGGTATCCTCACACACGAAATGACTAGTAATCCTACTTACAATTGTTGTTGGTCCTATTTTCCATTTTTATACGGTATTGAGGAAATTGATGTACACTGTCTACGAACAATATAAAATACAAAGAGTTATATATGTACAATTGAACAAATTAACTACCAAAAAGAGGAGTACCCTCCTCCGGTTGAACACCTTTCAGTTACATGATTCCTCTGCGTGTAGAAGAAATGTACCAATTAAAGGATGTGATACATAAAAAAAGACATTCTGGTGCATAGTTGAAAAGTGGTGTTAATCTAATTCCTCCTAGTTGGACCATTTAGTTGGTTGCGATGATGATAAGACCACTTGTGAAACTCTGTGCCAGAATCATGTTCCATATATAACTCCTCATTGACCTTTCCTTCTTTTTTCAAATCTAATCTAATAAAAAACCAATTGCTTAGGCGATGAGACCACCATATCAGCAACGTAATCAGTATTTGGGACACCTGCTGATCTAGGGGACAACTTTATAGAGCAAGAAACTACATACACAGTTGTACAGTAAACAAAATGCATTGTGTATCATATTCTGATCATATTGAAATCATTGATAAGTAGCAACTGGTACATCATAGAATAATGATTTCATTAAGGTATCTTATCATGGTTTCCCCTCTATCAGCCTGAACCAGAATTGTTGAGTTAACAGATTTAATGTGACAAAGCTGGCAGTGAGTGTTTTTTTTACATTGAAAGGAATATAAACGCCCAAACGACTGTCTAGGTGTTTGCTTATAGCAATGTCGTCAATGGCATTGGCCCTGCAGGAGGGATCCCTTCGAGGTCTCTAAACATCTCAATGCCACTGATCACACACTGTAAGATCATGAAGGGGGGGGAATAAAAACCATCATTTTTGTGGGTACACTAAATCAAAATGAGGGCCCAAAAGTCTAGACCTGCCCCGGGCTTCAGACAGGAGATTAGAAGCATTTCTGCAGTAGTAGCTCCATCGTTCGGCTCAAACATTATGCGAGCAACCACATCTAACACAGCAGCTGCGCTGCTCTGATACGCAATGTATTCTCCCGACCAGGGCTAATTTCTTTATATACCCCAAAACCTGAAAAAAAAGGCTTACTATGGGCATAACTCTGTAATCCTAAGTATAAGCAAGTTACCTATAAATAGAATCCTTTAGGTCGAACCACACCTATGCTTATCTATTAGTCAGCTTTAAACCCACTCCACTTAATGCTTTGATGTGTGGATAAATTTGTCATTTGTAAATGCCACAAAATTGTTTCACGGTGGATCTGTCTTTCCACCAGACTTTAAGCCTCCAGGACACACTATAAGAGGAGCTAACAGCATAATGGAAGAACTGTTTCTATGAGGTAAACACAAGCTGTGCAGCCAGGTTCTTAGTACCATTTGTGTGAGAACTCCCTTGTTTTGGTCACCCCTTTCCAAGCATTTTGTCGTTCTGCATTTTGATGTCAGTAACTAATACCCAGTTCTAGATTTCTGTGACATTTGTGTTCCACGTACCCTACTGAATGCAGAACTGTCATAGCCTATTAGATACATTATCCCCTATTATTTTCCTGCTCAATCTGTATTTTCTGGGATTTTCTAGCACAGGGAAAGGATAATGATATTTTTGCTATGATAAAAGAAAATGCTTCAGTTTTGTATGTGTTACAAATTGTGAATGGAATCACAAATCTACTTAGCTGCTTACTATTAGCATATTATTATTAGTATGATGAAATATTTCTATGTGATATCTATTCAGCAATGCTATAAGGACCCTACAATATGCAGTACTAAAGATACTGCCAGGAGCCGTAAAAGTGATGATTACATATCAATGTTGACTTACGCCACTTTCCTGCAGGTTAAAACGATTGCAGTTCACACAGCTATGAAGCTAAAACCTGGTAATAAACAGTTCTTCAATTATTTCAGAAACTACAGAACAAGAGGAGGAGGAGGTGTCGATGTGTTAAAAAATACTTGAAGTCAGGCAGCGGCATCACAGGAGACAAAGGGGGTCCAAAAAAAATCACAAAAACCAACAAAGGTACAGAGAATAACTGTATTTATTACATAAAGCCACAACAACAGAGGTGACAGCTGAGGCAGGGAAGCAGTAATACAAGCGTTCAAGCGACTCAGAGCTCTTAATCATAGGCCTATGTGGGTCTTTGTGATATTTTGGACCCTCTCTGTCTCCTGTGATGGCGCTGCCTACCTTCATCCGACTATTTCTTCATGAAGTTATACGGCTGAGATGCTGATGGCTGACAGCACCAGGACAGGGGTAAGCCCACTCAGTTACATTACCTATCAGTGTATTAAGTGGATATTAGCTGGCACAGAATGGGTTATATATGTTTTTTTGTGTTAATAAATATATGATACTGATCAGTAAATGATAACTGCTGTAATAGATCAGTTGACTCTTTTGGTTGGCATTCCTCTGTCTTGACTCTCTCCTCGGCAGTCTGTCCAAAATGCTGCTGCTAGGCTCATCTTCTTTGCACAACACTCTTCACTCTGAAAAGCCCTCCACTGGCTCCTTATTACCTTATTTTTAATCCTTCTACTAACATATAAGATCCCCCATAACACTGCTCCTCCATACAATTTTGTCCTCATAAACAAATACTACTTGATCTTTAAGTACTTTCTGTGGGCTAAGGTTTTCCCTCTCACTTATAATTTCTTCCTTTTCCCATCTACAAGACTTTACTCGTGCTGCACCTTGCTACATAATATATTGGTTTGTCTTAGTCTGCCAATATACATATATATAAATATATATGTCATATACCCTGAATATATGTATTGTAAGAAGCACTGAATACACTGTTGGCCTGAAAGGAAGCAGGCATGCATTGCAGAAGAGGTGCATGCTGACTGCCAGATAGAGATACCGTTGAAGGGGACACACAAAGACATTTTGGACAATGCCATTCGCTTCCAACTCTTTGGGAACAGTTTGGGGAAGGCCCTTTCCTGTTCCAGCATGACTGTGGCCCCAACGCACAAAGCAAGGTCCTTAAAGACATGGTTGGATGAGTTTGGTGTGGAGAACTTGACCGGCCGCACACAGCCCTGACTGGAATGGAGATTGCAAGCCAGGCCTTCTTGTCCAACATCAGTGCCAACCAGGCCCAGACTGGGACAAAAAATAGGCCCGGGCATTTAAGACTGAGCAGCCATTTTTATTTATTTATTGTTAAACAAAATTCTGACAAATGTAATATACCATTTCTCGTTGTCTATTAGTTATATTTCAGCATGCTTTTGTCACTGTAATTAATTAGCATTACATAAATATATAATAAATGAATCATAACGTCATGCATTCTAGGCGGAGCAATGTGACTAAAAAAAATCATCATACATCAGCCCAGCCTGAGCCAACTGTGTCCCCTAACAGCCCAGTGTAAGACATCTTTGTTGGCAAACAGCCCACCCTTCATGTACCATCTTTGCATCTAACCCCTCTCCCCCTCTCACTATCTACCACTTCTCACTGCACCCCACCTCACCCTACTTACCTTGTTGCCGGAGTAAGCAGCAACTGCGACCGGGCCCGCCACTCTAGGGCCCCGGGCAGCCCTCACCAGGGCTTAGGGGTTTTTTTTGTTGTTTTTTTTAACTTTATTTAACATCCTCCATGATAAATAAAGTTAAAAAAAAACTTTAACATGGAGGATGTTAAAGTTAAAAAAAAAAAAACCCGATGTTTTAATTTAAGCCCTGTGCGGCCGTGCACACCCCTAAGGCAGGCCCTGGTGGGGGCTGCCCGGCCCCCTAGAGTGGCGGGCCCGGTCACAGTTGCTGCGGGCTTAAGGGGCAGGTGCCCCTTATGCCCTGCGTTAATGCGGCCGTAGAGGCCGCATAGGCCCAGTCAGTCCAGTCCTGACTGGGCCTATTTTAAGGTAGGGGCCTGGATCTTCAGCTCCATCAGCCCCTACGTGAATCCGGCCCTGGGCCGTCTAACCCACCAGGCATTTGCCCGGTGGGCCCGATGGCCAGTCCGGGCCAGGTGCCAACCTCACAAATAGTCTACTGGATGAATGGGCAAAAATTCCCACAGAAACTCTCCAAAATCTTGTACAAAGCCCTCCCAGAAGAATGTCTATGTACAGTATTTAGAATGCTATATTATAAATGGTAATGGTCAGGTGTCCCAATACTTTTGTCCATATAGTGCATGTACAGTTGAAGAAAGTCTTTCAGTAAGTGCCCTGTTTCACTAGCATCCAGTATCTCCATTTTGCTGGTGGGAACACATGCACACACATTCTTAATGATGCAAGTTCAATTTGTTCTCTTTAGGTCTCACTGGACTGCAGCAGGAAACCACTGGGCTCTGACCTGGAATAAAAGAGAAAGTATTTCTTCTTAATCACACCGCCGTTCACCTACCTGTGGACGTTCGTTCCACAGCAAGGATCCTGTATTTTTGCCCAGTAATTTAGCAATAATAAGCAGACTTAACTGTTTTTTCAGTTGCCTGCAAACAAATAGAGAGGCAGGTTATTAGCAAAGCCACATGCATTTAGAAATTTCAATCTCTCAGCGCAGTCTTTCCTTGTAGTGTACACTAAGGGAACAGATTCAGACACATGTTTACAGCTCATAATTTTGTTTCAAAGGTTGAGATCAGACTGCAGTGGAAAGTCCACAGGGCAAATTTCTAAAACATCCAACACTTTCACATCACACCGCTGACTGAAAATAAAACCATGCGCTGGATGGGAGATTAATCTGAGAACAAATGAAGACCTTCAAGCTTAACCGGGGAGCTTAGAACAGTAGGTGTTATTGTGAGGATACACAATGCAGAACACGAGCGCCACTTTTGCACCCTTCATTGCACCTTTCTTCCTGCCCAAATCAACTGTTTTGTTATGTCCGGGTGTGTTTTTGTATTGGTTTGATTTAGTTTATTCATTACATGCACTGGGAATGCCACTGTGGAGCTAGGTTTAGTTGACCTTTTAAGCTACTACCTCTCCTTCAAGACTTCGGTGATTTCTCTTTTAAGACCAGAAGGCCCAACCCTCCTTTGGTCTTTTGGCCAAGGCTGAAGGAAGAGGCCACGTATGCCTTAAGGCTGTATAGCCTTGGAAGTCACCTTTAGCTTCTCTTCACTCGATGAAGCATTATCATACCTGGAAACTTGTGGGGAAACATCCCCATTTAAAGGTGAAATGGCTGTGGAGCGGGTGTGTTAAGACCCCGCTCCTCGGAGGATTCGGGTGTTGATCCAGAGAACCTGAAAAGCGGTGTGTCTGTCTGGGGTTCTAAGGGCCAAACCCGGACAGTTCCCAGGTATGAGTATTATACTTCAGGCTTTTCTAAAGCAGATGCACAAATGCCCAGATAAAAAAAGCATTTTATTTTGTTTTCCAGGTGTGCATTACTATAATTAATACATCTCTGTCATCACAGAAAGGATTTATGCAGATTGAACATACTTTTATCTTTCAATATGTTGTGGTATTGGCACTGGTCTTATTAATGGGGCCAAAATCCCTCTGTCACTCTTACCCAACATCCCTCTTTCCTAGGACCTCAGAATGTTTTGTAGGTATCAGGATATCCTACAGACCTAAAAGTCACAATAATGTGCATAGAAATAGCAGATGTTTTGATAATTTAAATTGCGTACATAATATACATTATTCTTTTTTAGAACACTTTACACAGTTGGGCAAATATAAAGAGGTCAGAATGGTAGTAGGTAAAGCCCTTACTCCTAGCTGTTCCTCTAAACACACTATACATTTCACTATTTTTGTTTGTTTGTGTATTATTGTGAGCTAATTCTGACAGCCTACAGATGAAGTATACCATCACATCACATCACATCACATCAATGTTTCACATACACTTTAAGTGAGCAAAGTAAGTATGACTATAATCAACACTGCCTAAAACGGTGTATATGTTGTGTTAATATTTCAGACCACTATATGGCAGATAATAAAATGGTCATTTCTGGCATTTATCTAAGCAATCTAATCAATGTCTTAATAAGATATTTAACGTTTTTGATATTAGTGATATCTTACAGTTATACTATTACATTTCCTTCCTCCTCAGTACAGTACCTAGACAAGTCTTTTAGTATCAGCTAGGATACCTCAGCACTGGAATACAGGTAATTTTAGTGAGCACCATATAAGAAAATGCAATGACACCTAATCCAAAATGACACAGTGGATCTCATACAGTTATTTCACAAGTCTATAGGTTGAATTTGCTGATAATTAAAGTTCATCTGTAGCTGGAGGATTGGCATGTTTCTGGGGAGGACAGCTTTCAACAGCAGTTCCAGATTAGAGATTAGCCAGGAGCATAGAATTAGAATTATATCCAAAAATTGTCATCTTTAGATTCATTAAACAGAATCCAACATGTAAGCACATTCTACTGTAAGCAATGAATGACACATCTAATATTCTTCATCAACCACAGCAGGAGATTTTCACTAAATAAAACATCTTTTCAATTTGAGGCTATATTTATTCCTTTTAAATCCTTGACATTTTCAAATGAGCTGCTCAAATGACTAAATGTGATACAACAGATGTTTTGTGACAATAGTTGCCATTGTCGACTAGAAACAAAAACCTCTATTTCTTGCAGAAGTATGAATAGATCATAACTCCTAAAATTCATAACATCACACTTTAAAATCAATACCGGCGAGCAGCTATCATTGACTTAGAATGGAGTTTTATTTATTTGACATGATTTGGTAAGGGGTGAAATCTGCCAGTGTCTGCCATATTTACATGTGTGAAAAAGTTCACCTCTTCTCTCCTAGGTGAATATACCCCTGCCCCTTACCTGTCCCTGGCACTGGTGTCTGGAAGCAGCTGGACAATTGTCAGCTGATTGTGATGGTGAGGTGAAGCTTCACTCAGAGACCAACATAGCTTGGGCATCTAAAGGACAATAAGAAATGGTTTAAATACCTTATCTGGGTACTCATGAGAGAGCCTGTAACACATGAAGAGATTATGCTTTCTGGGACACCTTACTTATGGTGCTTTGCCTTATACTGACTGGGGGAGGGGGTTGGGGTCATTCTAGTTTTTATATTTTGGTCTCTGTTACTGTGGTTAAGCAATAAGTGAGTGTAATTAGTAATTAATAATCCAAATATTGTTTTTTTTATAATGTTATTAAGAAGGCACGCAAGGAGACATGCAATATTTTAGATAGATGAGAAAACAAAAGCTAGTTGGCCCAATGGTAATGATCCATTCCAGGAGTACCAGGCCTGTTCTCAATCACCAGATATGGTGATTTATAACGTTAGGTGTTTGTACCATCGGCTCTTTTACACAGTATTGTTCGTTTGCGATATCTAATGTCATCCACATTGTTGATTTTACACACAGCTCTTTCCAGTAATGTGAACAGTAGCTGCCTCAAGTCCTCCTCAGGTTGGTTTTTGAGTCCAAGCTGAGTCTGCATAGTAGGGGATGAACTTCAGAAGCTCCTGATCTGACAGACTCTGGTGACATTCATTTATACACAATGTCAGGAACTGGGGAGGAAATGTAAAAAGGAGGGGATCGCTATAAACTCCAGGGGCATGTGCGTCACGTAACAACTTTTATAAATACTGTCAAGGCTTCGGGAGGTGAGAGGAGCTGGAACTTCACAGGGGCAGGGTCCTTCCGCTAAGGAGTGCTCCCCATCTCCAGAATGAGGAAAGTGTCAGGAAAGGGCTTCCTACTATTATTATGCTTCAGGAAGCCATGTTTCCAGTCAACAGATCTTCTTAAAATAAACATTTTTCGGGAAAAAAAATCAAACCATATTGTTTTCATAAGAGATACAGGTGGGACGACTAATCCACTAATTTAAGTATACTATGTAAACCCAATTCTGTAAATGCCTGACATTCCCTTTACAGACAACTGATTTCAACCATACTTAAAATGTAAGTATTTGCTTCACAAATGTATTTAGCGGATTTAAACTATGAATTTTATGGTGTCTGGTCCCACGGCCAACTGTAAATGGTATGGCAAATGGTATTTAGCCTCCCACATTTAAAAAGAACACGTTGAAGAATATGTTTAATATGGAAGACACAATGTATCCACCTTACCTTAAATATGTTACTTAGATTGTTCGCCAACAAACTGGAATAACGAAAGTTGGAAGACTCTTGATTCCAAGACATTTGCTTCTGGGCATATCTAAAGTAGCAGACAATATAGATATATTAGATATGTATTAAGAGTGTCTTATGTACCCTGGGTCATAAAAGTTCTTTATTTGTTTTAGCTAAATAATGAGGGGCACTGATGGCAGCAAAAATGATGTTTTTATCATCTCCCCCAGGTTGGAAATATTGAAGGAGATTTACACATTTTACACATCAAGCAGTAATAAGAAGCTTTATTAAACACAAATATTATGTGACAATTCTAGGTGTTTTGGAACCCAGCTGTGAATTCCCATCGGAGTCAGAATTTATCATCAGTGGGGCAATAACGCATTCACGCCTTCAGCAGCAGAAACCAATCCGTCGGGAGACAAGTCAGAATCTGGATGTTCATGAATGATTTCCGGGCAGATTTATTTTTTTGCCCACCGACATAACAATACATCTAACCTCTAAAGAGCAATTGTGGAAAAATGTATGAAGAGCTCAATGCGTGCAAATCAATACACTGGTAAATCAATTTTACAGAAACTGTAAAATACAGACACTCACTCGAGAAATATCAATGTGAAGTAAAAGGGATGTAGTTAATGGAGGGCTGCTTCCTGCCTTGTTATCATCTGATACTCATTATACCCAGAAGTCCAAGCATCCGGCTGATAATTTCCCAAACACTGAGCTCAGTGTTAAAAAGGAAAGAAATAACCACTTGTGCAGAGCTGGTTTCATTTGTCTAAACCGGGCTGCTTTTTATAGCCCTCGCAGTCAGGCACACTTGTCGCATCAATTTAGTGCCATTTTGTATTTGAAGTTAACAAAGAAAACGTTGAATAAAATCATGTTTTGTTCAAAAGGCCAACGCTGCAGTGAGTGCTCCTTCCGTGATTTCCATTGCAGATTTATTAGCTTCGACTTTCAATTCTGTGGCTTATAGACTGCTGCGATTTCACAGCCGCTTACAGCATTGTGCAATTTAGGACAATACAATCAGTCCTGAATGGTCTCCAACTGGTAATGAAATAGCCTAATAACACAACATAGTACAGAAATACTAACATGTGAAAATAGTATAAATATGTGTTAACAATAAAATAATGCCTTGGATGCAATAAGATGAGCGCACAGACATTTGTTCCAAACCATTTATGTTTTTTTTCCATATCCCTTAATGAACCCACAAGGAATCAGTTGGCATAATTTTCCAAGGCATATGCACTTACACGAAAGACACTTATTTTTAGGATATTGGCTTGATTAAACACATACACTTAAGCACATGCGCACTACAAGCATGAAAAAACAATTAGATACATGGCACCACGGACGCCTGCACATTATTACAAGTGAATCTGGGCAAGACCTTGTCCTTCTCCACCTCCCAATGGCACCTCGGGTACACAAGCCTTGAACAAATGCCCAAATGCCACCTTTATGCCATTGGCAACAGAGAGCTTCTACTGAAACAAACATATAAAACAATTCAAACAAAAGGAGCAGCACACTCGCAAGTGTTGTTGCTTAAATATTAATCTATGTGTACTATTGTAGTGTAGCATATGGTGGGTGCCTCATCTGCATTTGTTTGGCAAGAGAAGCCTTCATGTTCTTTTTCTGTCTTTCCTGGCCAAAATAATTATAAATAGATGGAACTTAAAAATGTGGACTAATTTGCTTGTTTTTAAGGATGTGCCTAAAGTGTAATTTCTATGTAAATATACAGGTAATGGCAGAGCCGGCCTTAGGTGTTCTGGCGCCCTGTGCGGACTACTCGTCTGGCGCCCCCCCCCCATCCCAAAAAAAGAAAGGAATCAAAACTTGTAACAAAACCCCAATCACTATATACTACGCCAAACATTGATGTGGTGTAGGCCGACCACTTCATTGTCTGGCTTAGTAGTAGGGATGCACCGAAACGAATTCTGGACTGAAACCAAAAGTGCAGCATTTACCTGGCCGAAACCGAATATGACCCCCCCACACACCATAACACATAACAAAACAATAAAATAACAATACTTATATATATATGATTAACAGCAATCACATTCTTATCATGCCCGCAGATTCCAGGATGTACTCGTAGACTACTTGGCATGATAGGAGTATGATTGCCCTATGTACCCCGTCTCACTCCATTCTCCCTATCTACCCCCTCCTAACTATCTACCCTCTCCCTCTTTGAAGTTCACTTACCTTTCAGGAGTCCTGCGGTGAGGGTGCAAGGCCTCTGCCTCCCAGCTCTGCCACTGTATGGAACAGTATAGAGTGATGGGAGTTATGATGTACTTTAGAGCATAATTATATAATGAAAAAGACATTGGAAATGGTACAGCATAACACCCATCACTCTCACACACTTACCAATCCACACTTACCAATCCACACTTACCAATCCACACATATATACCAATCCACACACATACCAATCCACACA